>CABHPP010109198.1:0-63623 GCA_902168425.1 Peromyscus attwateri
TGTGTGTGTGTGTGTGTGTGTGTGTGTGTGTATGTGTGTGTGTGTGTGTGTGAAGAATAACAGGATCTCACTATGTTGCCCACACCTGCCTCAGACTGATGGAAATCCTCCTGCCTCAGCTCCTCTTAACTCTTCTTGGTAGTCACAGAATTGCTTTGAAATGAAACCGATGTCTGGCACATTAGGACATTTGCATCCGTAGCTCTTGCAGGCCCTGGGTGATAGTCATCATTATCATCTGCACGGGGAAGATATGGAAATTATTAGATGAATAAGGTCCACAGTCCCAGATCAATAGGAGTGATATAGGCAGAGATGCAGTTTCAACCAGGTGTCTCTACAGTCCTGTTCTAGTCCCTGCACCGTCACATATACTGAAGACTTCCTCCTGGTTATGATTGACAACCTGGTAAGACAGCACTGTGTGTTTGGGGGGGGGGTGTTGTAAAGCTGCCTCGGGGATTAAGAGCACTCACTGGCTGCTCTTCTGGAGGACCTGGGTTCAATTACCAGTAATGCCATGGTGGCTCACAACGGTCTGTGACTCCAGGGGATCTAACACCCTTTTCTGGCCCCTTTAGGCAGAAGGGATATAGACGTGCATAAAGACAAAACTTCCATACACATAATAAAAACATTAGAAACATAAAAAAAAAAATCCAGCCCAATAACATTGTGGGAGTCTGCTCTGTGGCTTCCTGTCTGGAGGCCTGAAGGACTTTGTGAGATCCTTGGCAGTGCCATTGACAATCAGCTCTAATTAGCAGATACCGGCTACTTCATTTTGTCTTCAGAGTGGTAGTTTCCCACAAAAAGGGTCGCTCCAGAGGTGGCTTTTGACATCTGTGACAAACTGAGAGCCATAGTAACACCTTTAGGGATCAGAACTGAAGACCTGCCTTCTGTATGCTAAGGGTGCTTTAACAATTTTTAATTGCTCTCTTAACAGTTTTTTGGGGGGCAGGGGACAGGAGGCATAAAGTCTTACTATGTAGCCCGGGTTAGCCTTGAGCCCCGCTTAACTCATGATGGTCACAGAATTGCTTTGGACTTAAACTTGCCGTCTGGCATAAGCTTATATGAATGCTCCTAACTTCGATGAGGGCCTGTGAGTTTTCGTTTATCAGTAAACCGTCATGAAACACTTTAAAGACAGGAGACAGGTCACGAGGCCAGTGGCTGTTGTGTGAGAAGGAAGCATGGGGTGATAGTGAATCTGTGAGCCTGTGTGTCACAGAGCCTCTCATTCTTCCTCTGGGACCCTGCCTGTCACAAGCAGCCTCCCTTCCAGAACCGCTTATGAAAACAGACTGTTCCCATTTCTGAGTGATTAAAGGGGTTCCTTGAAACAGCGCGGTCAAAGACACACTTCAAGTTTGTCTCAAAGTGAATATTAACTGCATGTTGGAGAGGCATGTCAGGGGGGACCTGATCTTAGCAAACCCAAATGAGAGCTGTAAGTAGCTTGAAGGGTGGAGGCCCAGGAGGGGAGAGTCAAAGGTGTGGGTGATTTTTGGATTTAAACACACTGGAAACGGTCCTTTCTACATATGCGAGTAGGTAAGTTGTCTTCACTTCTCCGAGCCGCTTTCTCTCTCCTAATGTAATATCCGGTTAATAATGCTGATCCCAGAGGGTCCTGAGAGTTAAGTGAAGTATATGTAAGACTCTGGGCATGGTGCAAGGTATAGCTCAGTGGTAGAGTGCTTGTCCAGCATGTGTAAGGCTCTGGGTTCAGTCCACAGCGCCAGTGCCCCCCGAAGAAGTTAGACATGGTGGTTTTAGAATCAGGATTTACTGGATGCTTCTTCTTCTCTAGACATCCCAATGTATTTCACTGTGGTACAGTATTAGCAAGGTGGGCAAGGCTCTTGCCCAGCTGAGTTCCCATTGTGGACAGAGAGGTAGTTATTAGACAAGTCCGTAGAGGGGACACACTGTAGACAGGCATGTGTAAGGCTGAAGAATCCTCAGGCAAGGAACACTGACATCAGGGGGGTTGGCTACAGAGCCTTTGAGAACCTTTCTGAACATAATCCTTTTTGTGGTGAAGCTGAACCAATAAGCGTTTGCAGTGCTGCATACATTGTGTGTGAGGTGTGAGGTGTGTGTGTGTGTGTGTGTGTGTGTGTGTGTGTGTGTGTGTTTTCATGAGTGCATGCCCATCTCCTTTTCTTGGTTCTCGGCTTTCCTTACCCTTCTTCTTTCCTTCACTCTCCGTTTGTCCACTCAGCATCCTGTTCAAAAAGGAGTTGACCTACCCCATGGAACAGTGACATTAGTCTTGCTCCCCACTGGGGTATCACTGTAAACCTTGGCACTGGGAGAGGCCGCCCTGGAAGGAGCTTCTAGCAAAAGAAGAAACTGAAGTCTGAGATGGGGCAGAGTGAGAAGGAGTGAGATGTGAGCCAAGAGAGTCCTTAAACATTTCATGAGGCTCCAGGGAGCTTGCACCGACCCTTTGTCGTGTTGCCTGTGAGAATGGTGGTGCGTTCTGTCCGTGGTAACAGGAGCTGCTCAGCAGGTGTGATATGCCGGGCAAACACAACCGTGAGGATCTGGATGCTAGTATCAGGAGTCTGCTGCTCTGAAGTCTCTGCTTTGAAATAGGCGAGATGGATTTCAGGAGGTCAGTGTGACACTTCCAGGTGCTATTTATGTTGGTTTTCTTGGTAGGTAGTCACGGTTGGAAATCTTCCCAGCTGGCGGCCAAAGTGTTGTTCCTCGTTTGTTTTGATGAGATTTCGGGAAAGTTGAAGTGGAGGTGGGAGGCGTGGAATAAGCCAAAATATCAGAGACTATACTTGGACATGTCCTGCCAGATCTAAGTGCTGAGTCCTGTCTTTTCTTAAGCTAACAAAGACACTGGTGAACAAAAACTGTTCTGTTACATGGTGTGAACAAACCCATGACCTTGTAATGGGCCACTTACTAGAGCCCAGTTCCTTTTCTGCCTCTTCCTTGACAATCACAACACTTGTGGCCCAGGTAGCTGGAATGTTGGTGTACACACCAATATCACTTCCCAGTGGAGCATCGTTAGCAGTGCCGATAACAGGGTCACATAATGACTCTTCACACTCTTCTCTTGACTCTCCTGTCAGAACCATGGCAAGTTCTGTCCTGGAGCCTGATTTTCAAATGGGGGGGGGGTGGTGGTGGTGTGGGATGGGGCCCAGCACGGTTTTTGTTGTTTCTTCCAAGATTCCAGGAATCTGGGAAATGTGATCTGGCTACCAGGAATTTTGTATTCCTGGGACATATTGGTGATTTATTGGGACAGCAGAGAAGTATGTTAGAAACTAGTTGGTGAGGTTACTTTCCAAAGCTAGGTTCGTGTGTGTGTGGGAGGTGTGGGTGTCTTTCACCATGAGGACTTAGGCATTTCTGAAGTCAAGATTGCATGTGGCTTCATTCAGCCTCAGTCTTCTCTAAACTGATGTCACTTCCTTTCGCTTGCTGGGTTCCTCACATCTTGGGTCCCCTCCACATTAATGCCCGTTTACCATTTCCTTTGAAATGCTCTAACAGGGTTATCACTTGGAATGTTTCCCCCTGACATATAGGTAATAAATAACAACTACGCACTTGCCGAGTGTTTGCTTGATTTCAGGAACTCAGGGTTTTACACATCACCACCACCTTCTGATCTTTTTGTTTGGGTTTGGTTTGGTGACTTGAGATGTAGTCTGTCTGTCTCCCTACACAGCCCACACAGGCGTGTTGTTGTGTTCTTTCTGCCTCAACCCCTCTAGTGTGTGGAATAATACCCTGCTCACCACGTTCATTCTTTTTTTTTTTTTTTTTTTTTTTTTGGTTTTTCGAGACAGGGTTTCTCTGTGTAGCTTTGCGCCTTTCCTGGAACTCACTTGGTAGCCCAGGCTGGCCTCGAACTCACAGAGATCCGCCTGCCTCTGCCTCCCGAGTGCTGGGATTAAAGGCGTGCGCCACCACCGCCCGGCTACGTTCATTCTTAAATGAACTCTTTGGGATTATTAGTGTCTTTATGGACAGGTAAGAAACTTTAAGTAGGAATAAGAAAAACCAGAGCTGTTTTCTGTTTTCCAGAGTTTGTTTTTATTAAGAAAAGATTGCAACAACCTAGTCAATATGTGTGTCTGATTACAGGCTTCCTTATTGACACTGTGGGGTGGTGTTGTGCAGCCTCAGGAAAGTGGCATTGAATATCTTCACATGTTGTTAACATGGAAAGAGCTCCATATATATGAAGGGAAAACAGATGAGCGTATATGCAGAATATAGTGTCCATAGTTTTACGAGGGGTTGGAGATTACTGTGATTTCTAGGACAGCCCTGAGGAAACTAGTGATGGTGCTTATCTATAGTGAAAGGATAGTAAAGGTAGACACAGGAGCATATAGAGGAGACTTTCCCCACGGTGTGTTGATGTTTGTTCTGAACCACGTAGATGTCCGTCCAACTAGTCACAATGACAAAGATAAAATGTCTGCAGCACTGCCATGGTGGAGCATGAGTGAATAAGCTCTCCTTTGTAGTTTAGACGTTAGAATGGCAGCTGCCCCCAATGTTAGTCCAGTGCTTTCTACGTGAGATCTAATCCTGACAGCCTTGGACTTGTAGCCATTGTGGGCAGAAGTCTGTTAGCATTATTTTACAGATGGGAAGCTGGGGCTCTTGAGGAAGGCTGATAAACGAAGGCTCTAGCATTGATATGTGTAGTCTGGCTGACTCTGAAGTCCACTATACTACTGGCCTACCTCTTTGGCTCTTTTGCATCTATTCCAAAGAGAACTTAGGCAAATTAAGTTAAAAAAGTTTTGACTCCATGAAACTGTATGCTGACTTTGGTATAAGTACATACTGATTTCCCGGGGCTTCTTTCCTTGGTTGGAAGCCTCTAGATTGTACCAAGGTTTCAAAGACATTCAGGAGCCACTGAGATTACTTCAAATTATTAAAACTGTTCGTTGTCACCTTGACAAGAATGCATATGGTCTTATATAACCTCCTGTTCTCTATACATGTTATTTATAATTGTGGCACTTAGTCTCGATTGTCAGTTGACTGTATTTTGAGTTACCCTAAGAGACACATGTGGGACTATCAGTAAGGGAATTTCCAGAGAAGTTTAACTGAGGAAGGAAAAACCCATCCTGAGTGTGAGTGGCCCCATCTGGCAGGCCGGGGGCCAGACTGAACAAAAAGGAGAAAGCCGATTCTCACGACTCTCTGCTTCCTGACTGGGTGCAATGTGCCGAATTTCCTCTCTTGCCCTCAGAGCTCAAACTGCTCTCAGCACCGTGCCTTTCCAGTCATGGTGAGCTGTACCCTCAAGCTGCAACCCAAAGTACACCCTTTCTTAAGTTGTTTTTAATCGAGCTTTATGTCATAAGAACATTAATGCAATAATTGTCAGCTGCTTTAAAAAAATGAATCCACTGCATCTCTAACGGTTGTAAATAAAAATCTGGATTCTGCGCTTTGGAAGAAACATTGGAAGGTTAGGCAGCCCATGCTTGCATTTCTACCTGGAGATACTCTTACAGAGAGCTAGGTCCCCTCTCATGAGGCCTGTGTCCCCTAATTTCCCTGAGGCCCTTCTAATATATGTTCTAGGATGCCGTAGTCTAAATGACATTCACTAGCTTGGGCAGATAAGAAGTGAGTTCTAGTTTGTTTTCTTTCAAAAGCAACTACTGCGTGTGTATAGTGTTCGACAGATAATGCAGAGACCCAGAAATTAGACGTTAGCCTAAGATGTTCATTGGAGGGAGTTAGGACAGTAGGACATTTGGACTCAGGACTGTTTGACTCAGCTCTAGTATTGCTTCCACTGGGCTTCAGTTGTACTCCATGATAGTGTCATTTGACCCTCCCAGCATTGTTAGAAGTAGGTAGAGTATCATTTCTATTTGACAGATGAGCAGCCCAGAACTTGGCTTTCCAGTTCTCTCTAAGGAAAGCGATGTGCTTGAAAGGAAGGTAGCTGGCCCCATGGTCTCCCTCCAGGCACTGTATCCTTTTGGTTGCTCACAGAAACTTTCGACATGCAGGAAAGGTGGTGTGCCGCTATTGTTGATATTCTCAAGACACGGAAAGTTCCCGAAGTCAATCAGACTGACTGGGGGAGACCAATTCTTGGCAAAATGCTAATTGGCTCTGTGAGTTTTAAGGCCTGGTCTGCAAAGAGGAGGCGCTGTAATGGTGGGATAACAAATTGCCTTCCAGAGCCCTATAAAATTAGGTAGTGCACCCCACCCCCGTATACCTGAAAGGACTTACTACTTTTAAAAAGACTATATATCAACAAGCCATATGAATGTTGTCTTAACTGTGGTCATACTATAGGGTGGAGGGGATGTTCTGTTGTTCAGTGTTAGTAATGGCAACTTGATGGAGACCTGTGGCAGTTCTTAGCCTGAGAGTATGTTGAGCGTGGTAGTTAATGCTGTATATAATAAGGAACACATTTATAAGAGGAAGAAGGAAGAATCATAGATGTGCTATTTTCCTAGATTATCTACTTCCTGGTGAAGAGTTTCCAGTCATTCTACAATCTTGATGTACTTAAGACATAGTAGCCCATTATCTCAGAAGACAGTATACATTGGCAAGGGCACCTGTTGCCAGATGTTTATCTGGCTGCATCATTTACCAGTTCTTTTTTTGTTTGTTTTTGTTTCATCGAGACAGGGTTTCTCTATGGAGCGCTGACTGTCCTGGCACTTGCTTTGTAGACCAGGCTGGCCCAGAACTCAGAGATGCACCTGCCTCTGCCTCTTGAGTGCTGGGATTAAAGGCGTGCACCACCACTGGTTGGCCATTTACCAGTTCTTGTGACCTTATTTATTGCCTGTTTCCTCGGTTTTCTCCTGTGTAACATGTTGAGTGCAGTAACCTTGAGAGGCTGGAGTACAGGTCACTGGATTACATGTGTGTGATTAAATCTACCACACACTAAACAGTACATAGCTGTTACCTGCTGCTGCCTCTGTTGAATATTGTTGTTATTATTGAATATTGTTGAATAGTATTGTTCAGATGGTTCATTCTGAATTCTAGGTAAGAAAAGCTCGCCTCGAGCTTAGAAACTGGTGAGAACCCAGGCAGAGAAGCTGCAAATGAGTGTCTTTTGAGGTGCACACTCCTTAGCTCTGATTGTCTTTGTAGCTGTAGAGAAACCTGGGATAGCCTTCAAAGACAAGTGACATTGTAAAGCCTGTGACCTGAGTCACCTTTTTGTTCAGAAGTTTCCAGGTGTCAAAAGTCAGACAAAGAAATATAAACTTCGGAAGTGACATTCAGTTGCTCTGTGGTGTCCTGCAAGTCATTTTTGATTCAAGACTGCATTCCTTTATCTCCATTAAGTTGGGATAAAAATTCTATCTTTCACATGTTGGGAACATGTAGATCATGCTGGTTAGGTGCCCAGATGTTCCATTAGTCTTTGTAGCTCTAAGGATTATTATGGGGAAAATTTCAGGCCCCAGATCCCATACACTGAAATATTTCACCCTAATCCTCAGCAGCACAGTTAACCTAAACTCACTAGGATATCTGAAGATGTACAGATTGTGCATCCCCTGGAGAATTTGGGCAATCTGATTGCTTGCAGGCAGTGGGCGATGTGCTTGAGATTGTATCAGAAGGAAGTTCCTGGGTTGAGACTGAGCGAAGCTCAATTAGAATTCTGAGGATGCTGGGCTCCAGCTGCAAGGACTGAGAGCAGAGGGTACAGGCGGTTGCAAAGTGCTGGGGACATGATCAGCAGACGGCACTTGGACGCTTGGTGGATGTCCGCATTGTGCTTCCTTTTCACCTTGTCCCTTAGTGGCTCTAAGCTTACAGCATCCGTGTTTCCTCTTCCTCAGACAGACATTTTTAATATTTCGGTGTTCTGCTCACCCCTCTTTTTTCCTCCTGTATTTGCTCTTCTTTCCAATAAAAGTTTATTTAGTTTTTGAATATTTACTTAGGAGATCACAACTCAGGCCTTGGAGAGGTACCAGTAAGCCACATATGTACATACATACACACACATGCACATGAACACACACACACACACACACACACACTCACGCACATGCACATGCACGTGTATGTAAATCCCTGTTCTGTGAAGTTTTCATTCTAGCTGGAAACAAAATACAGCATGTTCTTTTTAGGATTGTTACGGGTTTATCCACATTTTGGTTCCTGCCTCTAAGATTTGAGAGGGTGTACTTCTTGACTTATCAACCTAATTGTTTTAACTGTACAAATCTTTTTCAGACTGACTTCAGATTGTCTCTTAAGAGGCCGTGTGTTTTCAGGACAGTGAAATTTTAGGGAAAACGTTTGATCTGCTGTCTGTTAAGAATTTTTGTCACCGTGTTAGAATGTGATGGTGTTGATGCCTTTTTGTTCTTTGCGCTGAAAGCAAAGGCGAAGATAAGTGCCTGATCAGGAAAACAGGCCACTGTGCTTGAAGTAAGTAAATAAGAGAATGAAAGCTATCATTTACCTGTGTTGGAGGTCAATTTCCAGTGAGTTCTGTTTTCCTGTGGGGTTTTTCTCTAAGGATGTCATGAGCAGTGGGTCAGTATACTTTATATTGAGATATTTACATTGAAATCAAAGTGTAGGAAATACATATTTTGACTGGAATGTGTATGTCTGATTATGGGCAAGTAGAATTTGTTGCCTTTGGAATTTAAAATGTCTGTGAAGGTTTTTTTTTTTTTTTTAAGCTTGTAAATAAAAATTTGCAAGATCTCTGAGCTTGCTTGTATTGCTATCTGGCCTTTAAGAAAATTGATGCTTTTTTCCTTCCCTGTTTTAGTTTGGATCTCAACATAAAGAGGTCCCGTTCCCCACGAATATCATACAAAAGGTTCTAGTGGTACCTGGGAGCTGTTGAAATCCATTTTCTTAGTAGCCATTTAGAGCTAAACTACCTACCAGGAAATGTGCAAATACATGTTTTGATTTAATTCTGTCTAGTATAAAGTTGACAGTTAATGCACCAGAAGTTCCCTCTTTTGCAAGGCCTTTATGTTGAGATCTGATTTCAAACATGTTTTATTTGGAATGTTTCCCTTGTTAGAGATCTTGTGTGTTGCTGGGCAAGGAGGTGTGTACCGATAACCTCAGCACTTTGGAAGTCTGAAGTAGGAGGATCACTTTGGATATGAGGCCAACGCTGTGTACATAGTGAGTTCCTGGGTAGCCTAGGCTATCATGTGAGACCTTTTGTTGAAAAGCCAACCTAAGAAGTCACATGTATTCTTCTCAGAGGGACTTCCCCTCTTTCTCACATTAAAACAACCTTGGAAAAGGAAGAAAAAAAAAAAAAGCTGGGCATGATGGCACACGCCTTTAATCCCAGCACTCAGGAGGCAAGAGGCAGGAGGATCTCTGAGTTCCAAGACAGCCAGGGCTACACAGAGAAACCCTGTCTCGAAAAATAAAAACAAACAAACAAACAAAAAACCAAAGCAAACAAAGGTTACTATTTTACTGGGCAGTGATGGTCATGGCTTAAATCTCAGCAGTTGGGAGGCAGGGGCAGGTAGATCTCTGAGTTCAGAGCCAGCCTGATTTATAGAGGGAGTTAGTTCCAGGACAGCCAGGGCCACACAGAGAAATTCTGTCTCATACAGCATGTTCTTTTTAGGATTGTTACGGGTTTATCCACATTTTGGTTCCTGCCTCTAAGATTTGAGAGGGTGTACTTCTTGACTTATCAACCTAATTGTTTTAACTGTACAAATCTTCAGGCCCCAGATCCCATACACTGAAATATTTCACCCTAATCCTCACCCCCCCCCATCCCTCAGAAAAACCACTTTTGTAAGTATCTTTCAACATGGTTTGCAGTCCTTTAAAAATTAAAAATTTTTTCTTCCAAAAATTAATTTGTTGGGGCCTGGAGAGATGGCTTAGGGGTTAAGAGCTCTTGCTGCCCTTCCAGAGGACCCAGGTTCATTCCCAGCACCACATGCTGGCTTACAAACTGTCTGTAATTCCAGGAGCTTCAGTGCCCTCTTCTGACCTCAGTGGGCCCTGCATATTCCAGAGACCTACAAGCAGGCAAAATACCCATACACATAAAACAACAATGACAAAAAAATTAAGCAATTAATTTGTTAAAATATAAGCTCATAGTTTCTTTGATAAAATTTGAATAAAAAACTGGTTAGCCAGGGGGAAAGCTACAGTGTCTTGTTAGAGTTCAGGGAACATTTTCTTCTGAAACTGGTGGGTAGGATTCCAGCCACAGCCTGGTCCATCAGTATTGATGCATGAGCAGTTACTGTTTGCAGTCTCTTATCTGTGTTTATTTTCCCATGCAGCTGCAACCCTCATGAGTTCCAAGTTGTGGGAGAAGAAGCCCTCCAATTTCACACTCAATCTGGGAATCACTGGCTTAGAAAGTGTAAACTGAGTTCTGAAAGAAAGAGGCATGTCCTCTCACTCTGCTTTCATTAATATTTTTATTACTTAATAATAGAGAATTGCTTAAACATTGCACCTCAATCTTATTTTGTGTACTTCACAATGTGTGTTTTATATCACTACTGTAGACCGTGTTTATTACCTAAAAATAAACCAGTGTATAGGGGCTGCATGCTTGGAGATATTTCTTTTGTTTTTGAAGCGGAGTCTCACTATGTAGCCCAGACTGGCCTCAAACTCACAGAGACCCACTTGTCTCTCAGAAATATTTTTATATGATGAGATGGATATATAATAGAAAATGTAGAAACTTTCTGTTTGAGGTGATGTCCTATTATTGATGCACAGGGGTTAATACTACTTAGCTCTCTGGTGCCTCCCTCACCTGGCAGGGGCCTCTCCAGAATTGGCTCAATGTGTGTTTTGTTATAGTTGTTTTCGAAAGGAAACACATGTTTATCAAATGGTGAAAACAAAGAGGATCATGGGAATGAGTTCTTCCTTTACGGTTTTGGGCTTCCTTTTCTAGGCCGCGCTAGACTTGTGTAGACTGGGAGACTTTGCTCTGTTCTGGGTCAGACTTCTTTCTTTGTATACACAGTGTTAAGCTTCTCTCATCTTCCCCATCACAGACACATCCAGGATGTACTGGGGCGATTGAAAACATACCGCATTCCTCGTTACTATTACTAAGGACTTGCAGTGGAACCCTGGGAAACAGCACTCAGCCTCCGCTTAGCTTTATTCCGATTGGCTTTTTTCCAGGGACCCATAAGATCAATGATGCATGCCGTGCTAAAGGGCAGTGGCAGGGTCAGGCCGTATTTATTGCTTGCTAGGGCATGTTATTGACCAATAAGAAGTTAAATAGTGCCTAGCTCCACAGCCAAGACATTGTCTTTGAGGCGGGAAGAGATCACCTCAGGCAACTTCCCTTTACAGGCAAGTATGTGAAGTGGAAGCGAGTTGCACAGTTCTGAGACTCCTGTGTGCCTGCACGAATTTCAGATGATCTGCAGCTTTGAGATATGACCGTGATACTGGGATTCACCCCACCCCTACCCGCTTTGGTACTTGGAATAGAACCCAAGGCCTTTGGACAAGTGCTCTCCTGCCGAGCTTCATTCCCAAGGCTCTATGACTTTCCTGACTCAGCCTCTTTAAGGGTAGATAAGGATTGTGTTTAGAAAGTTTTTATGGATACACTCAAGTTCACGGCAGTGCTTTTGTCTAAGTGAGGGGTACTGGCCTGTGTTTCTTAATGCTAATCAAATCCTCTCCCTTCTGCCTTCCTGCCTTTCTTGTCCTATCATTTCTCTCCTCTATACACAAATCTTTTTGCAATTTTATTTCTTCGAAAACTTAACTCGTCATTGAATGAGGATGAACGAGAAACTTTGGTAACATTTGGTGAAATATAAGCACATTTTGCATGTTTTTAGAGGAATAAGGAATCCAAAGGTACATTACACACACACACACACACACACACACACATACCTCAAGTCTTTCTCCCTCTCAGCACATAGTGAAAAAATATTAAAGGTTTAGCTTTGTGTTGTTTTGAAGCTTACCTATGAGATTATGTTCTGGCCATGAAAAATAAAATGTTTTTCTGAAGTTTTTAAAACAACATTTCTACTCTCTTTTCTTCCTAGGTGCAAAAGGTGCTGTGTTTAAGCCTCTGAATGCAGAAGCTGAGGCAGGAGGAAGGAAAACAATAGGAATCTAGACTGAAGGGCTCTGCAGATTAAAAGCCAATGCCCTGCTGTCGGGCACCATACTAGAGTCCTTTCAGCGTGGTTCCTGGAGTTGAAATATCATTGAGGATTAAAAATATGTGAGCCTCACACAATTTAGAAACCTTGTGTTTTCCAACCGCTGCCTTATAATTTCTTTCAAAAGCATATTAGAGGATGTATTTCATGGGGCATTGATCAGAATTGTACCAGAAATTCAAAAGAGCATCTAAAACCGAAGCACAGATGTCTTTTGGTTTCTATTGCTTAATCTTATTCGGTGCATCTGCAAAGATAATAAATAGCATGTGTCTGCATTAAGAAGGAATGGTGGGGGATACAGTCTTTGTGTAGACCTTAGTTCTCTATTCTAGAATCACTCCCCTTTAAAATTGGAATAAATACTGACTTGTTTGTTGTTTAGACATTATATGATTGCGTTTTCATTGGTTTAATGGGAGATGGTTTAATGGTTTAGTGGGAGATGTTTTATGCAGAATTGGGTTGCTTTAGCCCTAAAGTAAGGGTTTCAAACAGTCTATGAAACTCTAAAACAACCAAGTGTCTATGTGATGCACCATTAAGTAGCTGCTGGTTTTCTCATTCTTTATAACCTGTCTGTCTATTTGTATGGCAGACTCAAGAAAGAGGAAAAGCGTGTTCCTGGCATTGTGTAATTCATGGCTTTCATTCTTTTCTTTCCTTGGAGCCTGGAACCCTAGGATGCAATGGATCTGGAGTTGTCACATACTACTGACTTCTATATTCCCAGCCTTCCTGCGTCTGTTTCCCAGAAATGGATGATACAGTCAAACTCCTTTAGTAGTCATGATGAGTTTGCCTTGGGGGACATATACCTAGGGTTCCTCACCCATACTCAGCTCTTCTGCATTTGTGTGCTGGGTCTAGGACACTTTCAAATTGATGATTCTTATGATTCCCTAGACAGAAACCATCTCTCCTGAAAATGCAGAATTTATCCCTAGTCATGAAGGGCACCAGGGTCCTTTTCTCCAAGAAGAAAGACCTTTTGAAAACAACATAAAAGTGCCAGTCACCAAGCATACTGTAGGGATGACTGCACAAACTTGGTTCACTGGAGAGAGGAAGGCCCCAAGAGTCCTTGGGGAGTGGAGGTGGGCACAAATGAACAATAGCTTTGTTTTCAGTTATTGGGGTTCAGAGTGGGGAATGGGAGGTGGAGATGTAGCAAAGGCACCTATGTTGTCCTGTATAGTCTCATTAGCTTGGTAAGGGACTAGCTTATTATCGCATGTCTTTGAAGAGGTCAAACATTGCAATGACAGCTGTACATGCCAGTATGGTGGCACACATGTCATTGGACCAGCATTCTGAATGAGTGTCACTTGGCAATGTTACTGTGAAAGTTTCAGTAAGGAAGAGAGCATGGTGGGATTTGAGGTTTGGTACAATTTAGACAGGGACACAGGTGAGCACTTACCTTTTGCATATCTCCTTAAGGCCAAGACAGTTAATAATGTTACAGATTTTAGAAAGATTTTTAAATGTGGTCCTAAGAACACACACGGTTGTTTGTGGGGGATATGGTGTTTCCTCTAGGAAAAGAGCACGATGCTTGAAAAGTTGAGCACCATGAACTGAGCAGACATCCTGTGGCTTTGGGTCCTGACTGCCTTTTCACCATTGTGTGTGAGAGCAACTTAAGGAAGACTTACTTTGGTTCATGTTCAGAGAGTCAACCTACTTGGGCTGGCTTTTGGGGGACCATGGCAGTGCAGTAGTAGATCATAACGGAAGAGTGGTGAGGACCAGAGCTGGTCTGCATTATGGCAGTTGGGAAGCAGATAGACACAGAAAGTGGCTGAAGACAAGGTGCCTCTTTCCAGGGCACACCCAACAGTGACCTCCTCCTTCCCATTTCTCAATGATGCCATCCTGTACATCTGTCTCGGAAATGATGCACTGATGGATCTGAGTCCCCATGATTCACTTGCCTCTCAGTGATGTGCTCTACTAGTGCAAGAATCAAATTTCAATAACTTAACATTTTGGGTGATATATTCAAATCTAAAACATAACTGTGATCATGTGGGCTGTGAAGATATCATGGGGTTGACATCAGACAGGTGCTCTCCTTATTCCAGATGGGCCAGTGTCTGTCTTTGGGGTAAAGACGGGCGCTCCTGGTTTTATAAAGGGTAATAATCAAGTTAGCCTCTGATTTGTGTCCTTTGTGATATGAGTTCATGTCTTTTGTTTCCAGTAATAAAAGAGGACCAGTCTAAATATCTGATATAGTCTGATGTTAGTGACCCTCTCAAACACACATTGAAACCTACTCTTCAGCGTAGTAGTATTCATAGAAGAAGTAGAGTCTTCAGAAGGTGATTCTGTCCTGAGGGCTCTGTCCTTATCAATGGCATTAGTTATCTTCTGGAAGAGGCCCAAGAAGCGTGTTGGTATAGTCCAGTATGTGAGGACACAGCAAGGAAGCACTGTGGATGACGCAGAACAAGCCCTCACCGGGCACCAAATACGGTGTCTTCATCTTGGACTACTCAGCCTCTAGGACTGAGCCATAAATGTCTATTGTTTATAATCTACCGAGTCCGCTACTTTGTCATAGCAGCCTGAATGGATGGACGAAGATGCCATCCAGGCAGACTTGGTCTTTTAAAATGCTCGACACACAAGGGAAAAGGGCTTTATAATTCTGTGGCTTCTTGTGCACTGAGATTTTAATGGCACAGTAAGCTATACTTAATAACTTATAAAAAAAAGAGATGAGCTAATCTGAGCTAATGCTTTTAGACAAAGGATGAAATAGGTTGTCTCCTAGTCTGTGTTCCTACTAAATGATGCAAAGTGTATGTGTCAGCTTAGCTGGGTTAAGTTTTTATCTTTCTTGATCTCTTTCTGTAACCAATTTCCTTCTGAGTTAATAGCGTTAGTCACTTGTCCTTTTGTCAAGATCAACAGTTGGCAAAATACAACCCATTGCCCAGGTCTGACCCGTTACTGAAAAAATGATGGACTCTGCTCTATACTGATGACTGATGATTTTGAGATTTTTTTTGGATCTGCCCTTTTTGCCTCTAGTAAACAATTACAAGTCCTTTCTTAGAGTAAATAGGGATAGAAATCTGAGTGTAATGTAGCCTACTTGCTGCTCTTGAGAGCTGAGACTCTTCTTCTAGTGTACAATGGAGATTTATAAAAAGCAAACATGCAGGGCAGGGCTGAGGGTGCACACCTTTAATCCCCGCAGGTGAATCTCTATGCAGTCAAGGACGATGAGTTCCAGGCTAGCCAAGGCTACACAGTAAGACTTTCTCAAAAAGGATGGGGCAACCAGCGCCTCATTTTTATCACCCCTTCACTGTAGGAGGAGACAAGCAGAAGGGGATTTTTCTTTCCCATAGCCAGTGACGTTCACTGCAGTGGAGGGTTTGTAGAAGTGTGGCTGAACCATGGAGATCCAGACGGTGGCCGTCTTAGCATCTTATTCCTTGGTCTTCCAGAGCTGGGTAAGATCATGAGAATAAAGTCAGTGCTCAGCAGCCTGGGTCTTAGAGAAGAGCACTTATGGAAAATTTTCGCCTTTTTTCTACACAAAACAAAACAAAAACATTAGTTACTTGGCTTAGGATGGGGAGAGGGTCAGTGAGAGAGGAAAATTCAGTTGCATTACAATAAGCCATTAAAACAACAACAACAAAAGACTGTTTCCCATTTGCTTGTGGCTCTTCTCTTCCCCTTTCCAATTTGCTTGAAGAAATGTAAGAGTAATGTAGTTTTGCAAAGAGTCTCAGAAGTTCCAATATGAAGATTTGTTTTCCCAGTTACAGAGGCTGCATCACAAATTATTGTACAATTTGCCAGCATGAGCAGCTGTTTATTAAGATGATGGATTCAGGATTAAGCATTGATAGGGCAGAACATAGATACCTTTGCTCTGTGCTGTTCAGGGCCTTGGCTAAAGAACTTAAAGAATGGCGCTCAGTTCATCTGAAGAAGTATTAATAGGCATTCCCAGAATGTGTAGAATCCTATAGAAGCCACCACTGTTTACAGGGATGTGCCCCAAGACTCCTAGTAGGAGTTTGAAAATTGTGGCATGCATAAACCATATATATAATTTATAAATTAGGCATGATAACAGATTAGCAATAATACCATACACTAGAATAATTGTAGCATGCTACAATAAAAATCTATGCCTTTAATCCCAGCACTTGAGAGGCAGAGGCAGGTGGATCTCTGAGTTTGAGGCCAGCCTAGTCTGTGGAACAAATTCCAGGACAGCCAGGGCTACAATGAGAAACCCTGTCTTGAAAACGACAAGACCAAAACAACAAAAAAATTTATCATGCGACTGTGACCTCTTCTTCCCCACCTCAAAATCTCTTTTGTTTTGTTTTAACGACAGGCTCTTACCACGCAACTCTGGCTGTCCTGGAACTTATCCAGAACATGCTGCCCTTAAGCTTACAGAGATCTGCCCACCTCTGCCACCTGAGTACTAGGATTAAAGGGATGTGTCACCATGCTCAGTTTCAAATTCTCAATGTATTATGTTTCCTGTCTTGCTTCTTGTGATAATGTGAGATTATACCATACCTGTGAAATGAAATGGAGTGACATAAGCATTGTGATCTTTATTACCACAAATATATAATATATACACCATATATAAGGGCTCCTTCATCACAAGTGCTAGGATCTCTCAGTAGTTGATATGATTCTGAGTGATTAATGGGTGGATAGCATATACAGTGTAAATGTGCTGGACGGAGGACTGATTCATTACTGTCCATGAGGTTTCATGTTGCTACTAAGAACAGCATGGAATAGAGCATTTAGAGATGTTTGTTTCTGGAGCTTTCCATTTAGTATATTTGGGCTGTTGTTGACTCTGGACACCTGAACCTTTGGATGTTGGGGGTTAGCTGTATATTTGCCCTTTCCAATAGGGCAGCCACTAGGTACACTTGACTCTTGAGTAATCACAGAACTGGATTTTAAATTCTAGTTTGGTTTTTCAGTTACCAGTGGAGGCCTGTCTATCCGATAACATAAATCTGAATATTGTTTACTGCTCATTCTCAGTCTGCTTGCCAGCAGCTCAGCATTTAGTTGAGGCTGGTTGTGTTGTGTTGGAGCATCTCTATACAACGTCTTCCTCATTCTCTGGTCGCTGGGTTCTAAGGGTAAGCCATGTGCATGGAGCCAAAAGACAGTCTTGAAGGAGGCAGTCATGGCTCTACCATATTACATTGTGTCTATCGAGGTTCAGAGTCAGTGGCAATAGATTATGTCTTGAGGAATGGCAAGTTTCTGTATGGACTTTAGAAATGTTCATGCCTGAAAACAGTCCGACACAGTTGTTCCAGGTAACCCAGTGGAGTCATTCACTTGTTAATTCTGTAGACATACAACGCATACTCTGTACCAGACATCGTGACTTAAGAGATGGCAGTTGACAGCATTGATGCTTGTAATAAAGTCGGTGCAAAGCTGTGCCAAGATTTCTCCAGCAGTCTATAATGTATCTGGCATGGTAATATTGGGGAAAGTGCACAAGGGGGAATTGGGTCAACCGTGCCAGTCTCTTTGAAAAAGCAAGGTGAAACTGGATGTTAGCACTAGGCCAGAATTTTCAGGAGTTTTCCAGAGAGAGGTGGGTCAGTTAGCAAGGAGCAAGCACACACAAAGGAAGAAAGGCCACAGGCTAAGCTTTTTCTGGGGACTCTTCCACCAGACAATGCCCTTTTTGTTAAAGACTGCTGTGTAACTTCCCTGCCCGCCACATCTTTCCCTTGGAGCATGCTTCCCCACCCACACCGTGCATATTGAGAACCAGGAACATACCCAGCAGGTCGCCAATCCAGAAAAATCTATAGCCCGAGGGGATATCATTGATGAATTACAGACAAGTTGCCTGTCAGCAGGAAACATGGATTGGATTAGAGACTTCTCCTACCATGCTGGTTTTTCTAAAGAAGATCGGGCTCCAAAACAAAGATGCCTGAACACATGGTCAGCACTGAAAACAAATATTGATTGGCCCCCAGCTGAGGAGCTGAGCTAGAGTGGGTTAGAGGCTGATGTCAAAAAGTGCTGGGGTGTGGAAAACCATTACTGTGCTGATGGGTCAGAATGCTAGCTCCATTTATTTGTAAGACCTCAAAAATGGGAGTGGAATATTTAAGTGGTAGCTGGGCAGAAGAGAGATGGCAAGAATGGAGACTGGGTAGAGATGGTCTCTCTCCTGTGGGCCTTCCTTCCTCTGGGCCCATCCTCCTTCTGCCTATTCTCCGTAGCATTTTCTGGCTTGCTCCCCTCCCTGCCCCCCTTTAAAAGTGCTGTGCAAGATCCACTTAATTGAAAGAATATGTCCAAACAGCTGATGCTCGGGAGTGTTCCGATTTGGGATTCAGACCATCGACTTGGTGTTCTTATTACGCTGGTAGAAAAATGCGCTGGTTGCATCTATCTGATTGCATCTAACCGTCAACTGGGTTAGAAATACTTTGGGCTCTGCCAGATGTACGAGATACTGTAAAAGGAGCATTTTCTCCAGTGAATTAGTCTTTCCAGCACCACAGATCTAGAGCTACTGAAACAGCGTGTTTCTCTGTGGATGAGGCTGGGTTTAGTTCACTCATTGTTTTTGAAATGTAGAGCTTCAGAAGCCTAATCTAGAGTCCTTTCAATGAAAAAAAAAAAAAAAACCTCAAAATGGACCTTTGTGTTTAAACCTGTGATTTTGGTGTACGTGGAGAGCGCTACTCTCCAAGGGAAGTTTCTGTGATGGTGAAATGTTCTCAAGATACAGGACAGCCATTAGCCTTGTGTGGATATTAAATATTGAAATGTAGATAGTGCAAACGAGGTTTGAATTTTTAAAAAGTTTAAGTAGCCCTGTGTGGCCAGAGATACCATCCTGCAGCCCAGAGCTTGGGTCTGCTTTTCGTCATGGTGTTTGCCAAGGTGTGAAGAGCGCTTGGCCAGTGCTCTGACTTTTTCACAGTAGCTTCATTTGGGATTCGGTTCCTTCCACCATTCACACTCTAGAAAGAAGCAGTGGCTACTGCTGCCACCAGCAGGTGAAGGGCTGAGAAGGGCTGAGAAAGTGCCCCAAAAAGCTGTCACTATGACTCCGTCATTCATTTTTCTAAAGCACTCTCAGACACACATGCAGTCTTTGGCAGTGGGTACCATAAACCCCAGCTCCGGGGAGCTTCCAGTCCAATGCAGTTTTGAAAGGTCCCTCTGTGAAACGTGGCTGAGCCTTACATACATTGTTAGCTAGCTCTTCAAATGCGTACATATCCAGGTTTCCTGGGCTGTACTGCACATGCTACAAAGACAGAGGCACAGGTGTGTCCTTTGTATAGAAAGTCATGGACTTTCTGAGGACTGGAGTTCCGTGCCTCGAGTTGGGCCAATACAACTGTTTCCATCACAGACCATTTCTTTGTTGCTCCTCATAGAAATGTGAGCATGAGTGTATGCTTATTTATTTCTCCTCTTTTAAAAAATAACTTCATCAGCTAGTAGGGTATGAGTGAGTAGTTTATAGCTCTCTGTTCATTTATCCCACAAGTCAAGGGAGGAAAAGAGAATTATGAAAATGGAGAACCAATCTCTCCTCTCCCTTCCCTCCCTCCCCCTCTTTCTTCTCCATTCTCCCTCTTTAAATTGTTCAACAAGTTACCTGCAGGAAGCATCCATCTCCCAAGAAACCAATGTAATTTCTAAACTCTGCATGTCCCCCTCTGGCTGGAAGGAAGTGTTTTGTTTTTGTTTTTGTTTTTGTTTTTTGCCACACAACAGAAGTGAAGCCAGAAAGATGCTGTTGGTGAACTGGAAATGTTGGCCTTTCCCAAATGACAGTAAAATAATAGCAAAAAGTGATTTTTCTGCTCTACAGTGCCTCCATTTGTGGACTAAGAACAGATTCTGAGAAGAGACAGATAAGGAGTGTGTGTGTGTTGATATGTGTGTGTGTGTGTTACTGTGTGTGCTGGTGTGTGTGTGTGTGTGTGTGTGTGTGTGTGTGTGTGTGTGTGTGTGAAGAATAACAGGATCTCTGGCTGGCACGGACTGATTGTGTTGTCTGGAGACAAAGGGTCTATGAAGTTTAGGTGCCTGGGCCTGGTGTCAGTCTGACTCTGCCTCAGCAGGGGAACTAGAAAAAGCTCAGCAGTCTTGGGAGAAAGTTCTAGGCTAATGAATGAAGCCCGAAGCTTCTTGTTTCTTAAGAAGATTCATGGGTCTTGATAGAGTGCAGTAATGGGGTTAGGGGAAGATTTGGGCCAAAGCCTTTGCATCCTCTATCTATCTGTCTTTCTCTGGCTTGTTGAAAAGAGGAGGTCCAATGGAGGATTATTTGAACAAATATTTGCTCTGTCTAATTATTCACCCAGAGCAGCTTTCCTGAATGTTTAATGCAAACCTTAATATTTACAATAGCATAAGGCAGAGTTTATAATGTGTTGGGGGAGGCTTCCGAGTTGAGGCAGTAATTCTTCTTTGTAAGTATGTATGTAAGACGGCTTTCTTCCTAAGAGACGGGAGCCATATTTACCTTAGCCAGTGTTTGAATTTAAGATGACCTAAGAGGGAAGACAACTCCAGAGATGGGAGGCATCCCTGTGAGCAGCTGCTTCATGTTTTATGGGTAGATGCTTGTTTTCGCCAGAAGTTTTGTGCCTGTCACAACTCTCCTTTCTGCATACTGATAACATGTGACCAGGCAAATAGGCATTCAAGGTTGCTTCCCGTGTGTGTGACAAGGGTGTCACGGGGCCATGCTAGTGGTGGTCTTTTGGCTCTGTTCCTTCTTTTCTTAAAAAGCAGGATTGAGTGAGTCTCGAGCACACCTTCATGAGATCTAGGGCTCCAGGAATGAGCTACCTCACAAGGAGAGTATAAACTAATAGGGACAGGCAGACAGTAAAAACAGAAGCCTACATAAACCTGAGTAAGTAAGACTGGGAGGCAGTGTGTGGAACCCAAGCGACTGCAGAGCAGGCTCTTTTATGTGCTTAAGAACACAGTAATGTGGCTTAGACTAGCGGGAAGGCGTGGGGAGCCAGGGAAAGAATTCATTCTGTGTTTTGGAGGCTGAGCCCAAACCTGCTAGGTCTTGCTCCTGCTGTGGCTTGGTGTACTATTTTATACCTGTTCAAAACCTCCATTTGTTTTCTTTTCTAAAAGGGAGATACTTGTAAATTCCATAGTTGTCATGGCTAAAACAAAATAATTTTTTGGTTTTCGCCTTCCACCTAAGTACGTATATGGGAATGAGCACCTCACCCTGTTTGCAGAGGAGAGTCCTTGTCTTTTTTAGGAAGCAACTTGTCTGGCTTTAATGTGGGCCAGCAGGGACCCATGCTTACCTGTCCACCAGAACCCACAGGCACTTGGCTTTACCAGACTATGTGCTCTACCTCCCTCCTCTTCTCCCGTCTTTCTGTTAGACTGCACATATCCTGGAGCCACGGGGAAAGAGACTGTTATGGCTACCCCTGTGGGGTCTGCTCCTGTCTCTTCAGCTGGAGACTGCTGCACGTGGAGCAGCCGAGGGTAGAGGGTTGAAATTGCAGGTCTGGGCTTCTTCCTTCCTTGTGCCTGGTAGGTTCTGCTGTTTGTCTATTCTTAGCAGCTTCCGCTGTCTTCCCGAACGCTCTGGTTTCCAGTCAGCAGAGTGGCTCTCCAAGTCAGGACACACAGGCATCTTCTGCATCAGTATCACCTGAAAGAGTTCCGTAAATGGCTCTGCTGCTGTCGCTCTAGACAAGTGGTTCTCAGCCTGAGGGTCATGACCCCCTTGGAGTCACATATCTGATATCCTGCACATCAGACATTTACATTACAGTTCATAACAGTAGCTAAATTACAGTTATGAAGTAGTAAATTAGCATTGGAATAATCTTATGGGTGGGGGTCACCATAACATGAGGAATTGTATTAAACAGTCTCAGCACTCGGAAGGTTGAGAACCATTGCGCTAGACCTACCAGATTGGAATTACTAGGACTGGACCTAGCAACCTCTTTTACTGGAAACCCTTCTCTGTCTGTCTGCCTGTCTGTCTGTCTATCTGTCTATCTATCTGTCTATCCATTCTAGGAAGTCTTAATTTTATAAGCCTTGTGCCCTCTAAGTTTTGAGGTTCTTTTGTTTACAAAAGGTGATTCTACTTTTGAAATAGTAGTAACAGCTAATCTTTATTGAAGGTTAATTATGTGATGATGCTCGGTGTTTAACATATAGAGGACGAGTTAATTCTGAAAACTATCCATGTGATACGCACGCCAAGTTAATCTTGTTTTGCCACGGGAGACTGTGATTGGCTGGCTCAACTATCCTCTCCCACCTCCCTTGCATGATGGTATTCCACGAATGAATCTTTGTTAAACTGAGTGCAGTGACTTCCTGTTGTGTAACAGGTAACGTATCAGACAGCATATTTCGGCTGAACTTTAGATTACATCGAAGTCTAGGATTCAACTCAGAATTTGGCTGTGGCCCCCAAGTGAATTACTCTAAGCAGTGTTCTCTGACTTGGCTCAGTGAAACTCCAGGATACAGCCAGGCTTTCTTGCGTCCTCTGAGCTGCCGTGTACCTCTGTGAATGGCCAGGTGCCTGTGTAGTTCTTGTACCCGCATTTGGAATATCATCCTTGTAATTGGCCGGCATCTGCAACTCACACCGACGCTCGCTGAAAATCTGCATCGTGTACATCGTGAGAGGCCATGGAAGGAGTGAGATTTGGGGTTGTCCCTAGTGTCTCCTGGTTTCTGGAAGAATTTCTTTCTTCTTAGCAATTCCATCAGAGTGTCTGAGAAAAGTTAGCTATTGAAATAGGAGCAGCCCAAGTGGGTTGGAAGATAAAAATCAACCCTTCCGTTCATAGTCTTCTCTTACTTTGGGTTCCTAGTGCTTTACACTCCCGGGAGGAATCTGCTAAAGAGGCCTCACTAATCACTTCAGGTAAAGACAGTTTTCGTGTGGATAGACCAGAGTGCCTTACACAGCAGTATGAGGGTGTGGGTAGATTTCTGTTCATATTCTTAAACCTCTCAGGTTCTGAACTTTTCAACAAGCCTTTCTTATCCTCGGAGTGAGGCGTATTTGCCTCCTGAAAGTAGTTTTGTTTGTTGTAATTGCATTTCTGTTGTGAGCACACTGAAAACACAAGGCCTAATTTTTACTAAAAGATCATTTTAAAATGTAAAAGTCTTTCGCATTCGACAATGGCAATTTTGGTTTGGTTGTGGCAACCTCAAGATTTATGACTAATTGTCCCATTCATGCCCTGGCCAAATGTTTCCATGTCTTTGGTATACAGTTTACAAGCTGTTTATAATGAGAACCCATGAGGTTGTCAGGCAAGTTTTCAGAAACTGAGCCTGTGATCCAGTACAACTTTGTCTGGAATTTATTTATATCTCGTCGTTAATTTGAGTTTCCTCTCTTTATGGAAAGGCTGCTGTTGAACATAACGACTTGGGAGACGTGACGTGACCGTGCGGATCTCGCGCTGGGTTAATGAGCTTTGGGGCTGTGTTTGGCCTTAGAGTTCCTCTGTAGGAGGGAAGGGTAAAGCGAGGCAGTGGAAGCAGAGGCAGGGATACCCAAAAGCTCCAACTTCTCAGAAGAAGGCAGCTTAGCGTTTCTTGTCACACATCTCCTTCTTGGAGATGTTTCCTGTTTTATTAACAGCAGCTTAGGAAGGAGGAGGAAGAGGAGGAGATGGTAAAAAGGGAAAAGGAAGTCTTAGTGTCCATGGCTGCAACTGTCCCAATATCAAACACTATGAATAGTTTATCTGATACATAAACTCTAAAGAAAAATATATACATACACACACACACACACACACACACACACACACACACACACACACACATATATGACTTCTTTTGGAAATGGACCACAGGAAATAACTGCTAGTTGCGTGTTTATAAGTTGGTTAATTTTAAAGTTTGGAATTTGCTCCAATTCATTCATTCAAGCCACATTTTAGAGTCCTGATGCTGGCTCTGAATTTATTGTGTAACCTGGGGTCTTAGCAGTCAGTCAGGCTGGGTGTGGGCTGACTGGTTTTCGGTGGTTGTCACTATAGGTGCTCTTTTGTCTGAGCACCGTCTGTATACATGTAGGGCATCCTGCAGTTGGTGTGCAGCATAACTAAGTATCCAGACAGGAAGAAAAGTCAGACTATGGTGTCACTTCCTGTAACCTCAGATCCCTTGTTATTCCTCATCCCCCACACACTGGGTAATAAAAGGAGCAGAGTAAAAAGTAGCAGCTATGATGGTGAGTTTCAGGTGACTAAACCAGTTAGTTACCCTGTGATGCATAGGGACCTTCCTTAAACCTCATGCCCAGGCCTCTCAGTTCCATGCTTTAAGGAAATCAGAGTGTCTCATACTAAGGGCTGGGTTTTGTGAAATAGAAACAAATATAGTTTCTTTGTTATAGGTAGCACAATGTAAAAAGACTTGTATGTGCCTAAAGTGGCCAGAGGCCCTGTGAACACGCTGGGAGGGGGACCCTGCATAGAAGTGGATTGCATGGCATAGGGAAGATTCAAGAGATGGCATAGGGAAGATTCAAGAGATGAAGAAAAGAAGGGAGGGTTGAGACAATACAGAAAAGAGTGAAAGAAAGCCTAGACACCAGGTTTTGTATCCAGTAGAGATAAGAAGTAGTGTGCAACATATCTGTGTACATGGGCACATAAGCCCCCATATATGCATGCTCACATGCACTCATGCTCATGTGTGGTCTTAGGATTCATTTGGATATGGCAGGTGGAAATAGTCTTATACCTTTTTATTCCCGAGCTGGACCTGAGACATTGAATTGTGACCATTCATGGATTCTTTTTGTTTTCACTCAATTCTTACGGTAACATATAGTATTGAACCTCTCAGTGGGTCTGTTTAAGGAATGGCTTCAAACTTTTTCTAATTCGGTTTTCGTGTCCGAGAAGGAACCCACCATTAGAAATGGAAGAAATAATGACACAGAATCAAATTCTGTTGCTTAAGATGGAGACCACGGGGGCAGGAGGAATAACAGTAGGCATATGAAACTCTACTGTAGTTCAGTACTGAAAAAAAATTATTTGTGAATCTGTTTAAACATTTCAGATTTGCTTAAGTGATAGAATGATAAACTAACCAAAGAATCAGTAATTATATTATCTTGACTTAGCAAAATTTTGAATTAAACACAACAAATTAAATCAAAGCAGCTGCTCATCCTTATCACTTTATCTTTGTGCAAAGTTAAAAAAAGCAGTGCAAATGAACAGAGTTTCTATTGTTGGGTTCTTAGCGAGAGTTCTTTATTTTGATATTTTACGTGTGTGTTTGTACCTAAGTGTATATGTGGTATACATGTGTGTAGAAGCCCACAGGAGTCCGAAGAGGCTTTAGCTCCCTATAAACTGGAGTTAAGGACAATTGTGAGCTGCTGTATGGGATCCAGAAACCAAACCCTGACCTCCTGCAGTAAGTGTTCTTCACTGCTGAGCCATCTCTAGCCCTGTCAGAACTTTGTCTTTATATTCTTTCTGATCATATCTTTTCCACAAGTCTCATTGTCTCAGAGACACAGATCTTTATACACGTACAGAGGATTGGACATGTGGATGAGAGTGTAAAGTACCCCTCTTTTGGCCATTCCAGGAATGCTCTAGATCCCTAGTGGACCCTTTTAAGATGCCCTGACAATGTCGGGCTATGTCTGTGCTAAGTGCTTTGAAGGCCTCCTTTAGGGACTGAGCTACAAGGTGATAACAGGCAAGATCAGTGCCAGCTGCAGGCTTTCTCTCTGATATCATGGGGGGGGGGGGAGAATCACACACACACACACACACACACACACACACACACACACACACACACACACAGAAAGGGCAGCTGTGTGCAGGGCAGAAGAGAAGTTGTGGAGAGAGAACTGGCTTCCCCCTAAGAGAGCTGGAAGTGGGAGGAAGCATGGGCTTGCTTAGTAGTCCAAGGTTCAAGCAGCTCCCTGAGTGCTCAGAAGTTCGATTTTGCAGGCATGGGCTCCTCTTATTATGTCTTTGTTCCGAAGTTTTAATATTTTAAAGTACCAGAGAGCAGTTACTTACCTGATTTATAATTCTTGGGGCACCAGAAAAGCAGGCAATGCTTTCTCTTACTTCTCTACCCAGAAGACCTTTTCTTCAGGCCCCTGAGGTTCTCAGCTATGCCATGATTTGTCTGGGAGCTTTTCTTCCCAGATCCTGGCTTTTCCTCTTCATGAGTCATTTTAAAGTGATGGTGTAGTTAAAACCACTTGGGTAGGTCTCTTCCTCTTGTTTTGATTGCAGGAGATTGACCAGCAGCTTTTGTCAACGCCATCTCTCAAACACACCCTTGACAGTTGGACTCCCAGCTTGTGCAGCCTCCAGCCCTTCCCTACTCTCTTTAACATTAGACCCCCAGGATGCTCTTTTCCACATGTTAAGTCCAGTCATGTTCTCCTTTCTTCAGAACCCATCTTCGTGCCTTCCCTTCTGCATATGGCTCCAGCCACTTTTCAGGCCTCACTGCTGACTGAGGGCTCTGTTTGAGTCACTCAGGATCTCCAGGCTTCATGATTTCTCCCAACATTCTTTTGGTAAGAGTCTGGTTTCAGAGTCTTCCCAAGAGATGTGGTCATTGTCTTCACTCATTCTCCTGTTGCTCAACATCAGCCATAAAGGGAATCCCCACTTGTCACATTTGAAGTTGTCACACTGCAGAAGCATTTCCAGCCAGTCTCAACACTGTGATGTGTAGCATGAATCTTAAAAGGTCTTATTATTAAAATCAAACATGGAGCCAGGTAATGGGGTCAGTGCTGGAAGACCAGAGAAGAAGAACAAGCTACAGCTACCTCACCTCACCAACTCCTCAGCTGATCCTGTTTCCTCAGACTGGATGCCTCTCAGCTGAACTGTGCTGCTCAAAAGCCTAAAAGCTTAACCAGGCTATAATTTCTCATCCTCACGCCTTAAGTACCTTCTCCCTCCTGCCATTACTTCCTGGGATTAAAGGCATGAGTCACCATGCTTGGCTGTTTCCAGTGTGGCCTTGAACTCACAGAGATCCAGGTGGATCTCTACCTCTGGAATGCTAGGATTAAAGGCGTGTGCTACCACTGCCTAACCTCTATGTTTAATATTGTGGCTGCTCTGTTCTCTGACCCCAGATAAGTTTATTAGAGTGCACAATATTTTGGGGAACACAATACCACCACAGTGATGGTTTGTTTTCCTGATGACCCTCTGCCTGTTGCTTGTTATTTTATTGTGGGGTTTGAATAAGACTGGCCCCAGAAGCTCATGTATTTGAATGTTTAGTTACCAGAGAGTTTAAAAGGATTAGAAGGACTGAGAGGTATGGCCTTGTTAGAGTGGGTGTGGCCTTGTTGGAGAAAGTGTGTCACTGGGAGTGGGCTTTGAGCTTTGCAAAGCCCATGCCAGGTCCAGTCTTTCTGCTGCCTACAGTTCAGGATGTAGAACTCTCAGCTACTTCTACAGCACCATATTGTCTGCATATTGCCATGCTCCTTGCCGTGATGCTAATGGACTAACCTCTAAAACTGTAACTCAAGCCGGGCGGTGGTGGTGCATACCTTTAATCCCAGCACTCGGGAGGCAGAGCCAGGTGGATCTCTAAGTTCGAGGCCAGCCTGTTCTATAGAGTGAGATCCAGGACAGCCAGAACTGCAACACAGAGAAACCCTGTCTCCAAAAAAAAAACCCCAACTAACCAAACAAACAAAAAACCCCCAACAAACTGTAACTCAAGCTCAATTAAATGTTTTTTAAATAAGAGTTACCTTACTATCTCTCTTACCCGCCAGTCCCACAGCCACTCAGACCCAACCAAGTAAACACACAGAGACTTATATTACTTATAAACTCTTTGGCCATGTGGCTCAGGCTTCTTGCTATCTAGTTCTTATATCTTAAATTAACCCATTTCTATTAATCTATAAGTTGCCACGTAGCTCGTGGCTTACCTAGGTATCTTAACATCTGCTTCTCATCATGGCGGCTGGCAGCGCCTTTCTGCCTCAGCCTTCCACTTCCCAGAATTCTCCTCTCTCCTTGTCCCACCTATACTTCCTGGCTGGCTACTGGCCAGTCAGCTTTATTTATCAATCAATCATCCACAGCATTACCTTGATTGTGGTGTCTCCTCACAGCACTAGAACAGTGACTAAGACACTCAGGAACAAAAACACTACAAAAACAGAGTGGGCACTGTTTTGTTCAGGCATGCAGTAGGGTTTGGTATATATTTGTTGCCAAAGTGAACAATGTATTTTCGTATTCTTATTTCTTATTTTTGTGAGCTCCAGGAAGGAAAAATCAGAGAAGACAGATGCAGCCCTGATGAGAAGCAATGTTTTAGCTTCCATATTACTGTTAGCTTTGGAAACAATTCCTTGCTGCTTCTATGACCCTTTGAAGCAAACACACATGTGTTTGTTCATTACATGACTCTAAATGTTTCCATTACAATGGTATGGGACTTTTTGATGCCTGCAATATTGACCTTGCTTCTGCCAGGACCACCTCTGTCTTTTGAGGGGAAAGGAAGAATTTAAGTGCTTACATGTGACATTAAAGCTGTTGTGTCTGAGTTAGCAAGTACACATTTGGATATTCATTCTCTCTCTCTCTCTCTCTCTCTCTCTCTCTCTCTCTCTCTCTCTCTCGTCACCAAGACTGATATTGGAGATTCCTTCTAATGTACCCTAGCTGATGGTAACATTGGTGGAGAATAGAAAAATAAATAAATAAATAAATCCTGTTAGCTGCCTTCAATAAGATCTTAAGTTGAAGTATTGAAGTTTCTAGAACATTTAATTTAAGAGCAAGATAAGGGTACTAGGGAGAAAGTTAAAGTCTGGTTTTCATGTTGTGAAAGTGTTCTTAATTTGGGATAATGGGGAAGAAGTAGCATAATTCTTTAAACAGTTTTACACTTACTTATTTGTGTGTGTGTGTATGTGTGTGTGTATGTGTGACACACTCACATACACACAGGCATGTGCATGCTCCTGGAGATCAGAGGACAACTTCTAGGAGCCAGGTCTTTTTCTTTTCACCATATGGCAAAGGATTGAATTCAGCTTGCCAGGCTTGACAGCTTGTACCTTAACCTGCTCCGTCACCTCTCCAGCCTGGTAGGTGGAATTTTAACATGGTGACCAAGACTTCCATACTCCAGCAGACTCAGAAGAATTCTCCAATTGTCTTGTTGAACAGAGACATAAGGGCTGCTCTGAAAAGATTGTTTTGCAGATACAGTTAAGGTCCTAAATAGCTGACCTTAAGATAACAAGGTTATCTTGAACAGTCCCGTCCTAATCTGTTGAGCTGGAGCCTGACAAAGGTTCCAGATACTTCCTCCAGATAAGGGTTGATATGGGCTGGACCATCTCCTTGCTTTTAAAAAGTGAGGAGAGTGGGCAAGAAAGGTAGGTGTCCTCTGACAGCAGAGAATAGCTTTTGGCTGGTGGGCAACAAGCAGAGACCTCAGTCCTAGAACCACAAGGAGATGAATTCTGCCGCACCATGTATGTATTGAGGAGACCTAAGGCTCCAAGTGATAACAACAAAATTCAAACTATACCTTGTTGTTTAGGTAGAAGCCCTACCGGCGCCATGTGCCCAAGGAGTCTGGGATGTTTAGGTGGAAGCCCTACATCCGCCCCACCTCTCTTTCTCCCCAGATCCCACCCCGAGACAGCCCGCCAAGGGTCAGCCCCGGGACTGCTCAAGACTACACCTACAGGGTATTTAAGACCTAGTCCACAGATCTGCCACGTGTTCTCTCTCCTGCCTTCCTAAGAGTCACCTGGGGGTTGCTTTGCTCTGTTTATTAAGCCTAGACTTAGTAATTTGGCCTGATCTGACTTATTGCTCGGCAGAGGATACTCACTACTGGAGGATTTTTTATTTATCGCTTGTGAGATCCTGAGCGGTCATGCCAGCCAAATTGTATCTCTGCCTAGGCTTCTGTCCTAGGAGGCAAACAGTCGGCGGGTGGTCTTTCTGGTTGCTCTGTTTATGGGATCGATTACCCTGGTGATAAAGAAAAACATGTATAAAGGAGAGTATTTTCATTGACACACCATATGATTGAGTGAGGTACCACACAGGCTCAGAAAGACAAATATACATTCTCACCCTTGGATCCTAGCTTCCATTTGTTGGATGTGTGTATTTATGTGGAGTGTGTGTGGGTAGCAGTCAGCAAGCCAGAAAGGGGCCCAGGAGATGGGGAAAAAAAGAGACTTTTAGGGAAGACATATGAAAGTACATGGGACAGTGCTGAGGGTGGAGGAACACCAGGGTCAGGGCCCAGGCACATGGGAAGAGGAAGAATCAACCAAAACTAAGCACCTCTGAAAATGCCATAAGCAAACCTGTTGCTTTGCATGCCATTTAAAAAAAATTAAAAATTCAAGATATTGAAAAGATCTTAAAAAAATAATTGTTTCCTTCCTGAAAGTGCAGAGTGCTAGTCAGTGCAAGCCAGTAGGACCTATCAGTTTGCTTGCCTTGCTCCTTAGGGACCTGGTGAAATGAACAGATAAAAAGGTTTTGTAATTAGTAGATCAACTGTTTATAAATTAATGGGTAGCTCCAAAGTACTACAGGGGACCCAAAATAGTTTCTGCCAAGTGTTTTTATCTATTCTTGGAACAGCCTTATTCATGCATTATAATTTGCTTAGCAATTCTTTCTTCATAGACAGCACAGAGATTAGTTACAGCCCTCCTCTCCCTTGAATCCTGTAGTTTCCTTATTAGCAAAGTCGAACTTGATAACCTTAGAAACGACAGGAGCAACAAGATCATTTAGGAGCATTGTAATGTCTATAGACATTTTCTGACAAGACACTGCCTTTAAGTGCCTTCACATACTCAAGGCTTCCTTCATGAGGCAGAAGCCCGGTCTCTTGATTGAAGACACCACATATGGGCAGTGAGGAAACATGAAAATGGCCCCTTTGAAAGGAAGCTACTGACGGATCCGGCTTTTGAGTGACTGACAGCACAGTCATGGACAGTAGACAACTGCTTCCTGGCCAACAGCACCCTGCTGTGCATTCCCTGCATGGGGCTGCCCTCCCAGCAGGAGTGTGTGTTTGTCCCGGGCTTGAGGACTGCAGCTTGGCCTTTTTGTTTACAAGAGAGAGGACAGTGACCTCTCTTCCAGCTGCTGTGAAAACAGTACTGGAAAACCAGAGTAAGATTTCCACATTACAACTCACTGGGATTGTGTGTGTGTGTGTGTGTGTGTGTGTGTGGTGGTGGTGGTGGGGGGTAGGGTGGGAGGGTGGAGGGGTGGGTGTCCCGAATAAACCTTCCTTAGTGAAAGATCATCTGGGATCAAATGCAGACCTTTGGGTTAGAACCCAGATGATGGGAAAATGGAAAGAGACTACTCATTCTTCAGCAAACTTTCTGGGTGGGATTTACATATATTACGCTTGGAAGAGGGCCCATGATGAGAAACAGAACGCCATCCAGAAGACATATACACAGTTTGTAATGGCTTCTTTAACAGTAGCGCTAATTGTTCATGCTGGGGAAGGGATCCTCCTCTCTGAAGGCCTCTCCCGAAGTGAAACAGCTGCTCATTAGCTTAGTATGCCTTGAAATCTGGAGGTCATTCAGAGCTGCTGTGTGCTTGTTTCTCAACTTGTTCTTGGTGGTATGAGTCAAAGAGGAGCTCAACTTGGGGGGGGGGGGGGTAGGGGATGTGGATCCCTCCTGTGTCTCCACCTCCTGCCAGGAAGTGAGCTGTGTTCTCAGTGGAAACTTGCCCAAAAGACATCCTGATCTCTGCATTCCCGGAGCTTGCAAATACCAATTATTTTCACTTGGGAGTTAAATGCATAATTGTATACTGTAACCTTATCATTAGAAATTTGCTATGTTACAGATGACACAATGGTACAGTGACTCAAAAATACCTGGGTTAGACTCGGAGACACAGTGGCTTTAAGTTAGGACAGTTCGAGAAGGTCGCTGAGGTGGTGGCCTTTGCACAGAGATGGAAAATCAGAATGAACCCGCTCTTTAAAGAGCTGGGGTAGGGTTGTTCCACATGGGGTGGAAGCACATGGAAGATGTTCTTGGGCAGGTGAAGCAGATGTAGACCAAGAGGTAAACAGGGACTCCTTGAGCATGATCCTCCTCCTCCTCCTCCTCCTCCTCCTCCTCCTCCTCATCATCATCATCATCTCCTCCTCTTCCTTCTTTTCCTTCTTCTACCTTATTTTATTTTATTTTTTCGAGACAGGGTTTCTCTGTGTAACAAACAGCTCTGGCTGTCCTGGAACTCACTCTGTAGACCAGGCTGGCCTTGAGCTTACGGAGATCCACCTACCTCTGCCTCCAGAGTACAGGGATTAAAGGTGTGCGCCACCACTGCCCAGCCTTTCTTAAAAAATTTGTTTTTTAGATTTATTTTTATTATTTTATGTGGGTATTTTGCCTGCGTGTGTTTCTGTGCACCACATGTGTGCTTGGTACCCAAGGAGGTGGTGGCCCTCCATGTGGGTGCGGGGAATTGAACCTGGCTTTTTTGCAACAATAAGTGCCCATAACCATTGAACCAACTCTGCAACCCAGATACAAGGGAGCACTGAGTATTATAGAAGCATAGGGGAGGTGCAGTGCTCTGTTGCATTTCCAAGACCTGCTTGGTTTTTTTGCCCTCCCCTCCCCTCCCCTCCTCCCCTCCTCCCCTCCCTCCCTCCCTCCCTCCCTCCCTCCCTTCCTTCCTTCCTTCCTTCCTTCTTTTTTTAAGACTATCTGCCTGCTTTTCTGCAGATTTGTCTTTTAAGAGAGACCGGAGCTAGACCGGTGGAGAGGTAAGGGAGTGGCATTTTTATAGCCCAAAGGAAAAATGATAGGAGCTGGAGAGATGGCTCAGGGTGCTGCTCTTCTAGAGGACCTGGGTTCAAGTCCCAGTACCCACACAGCAGCTCACAGCTGTCTGTAACGCTAAGATCTGGCACCCCCCCTCCCATACACATACATGCAGGCAAAACACCAGTGCACATAAAATAAAAATATATAAATTATTATTATTTTTTTCCAAAAAGAAAAATGATAACTGAAAGGTGGCAGTAAAAGAGGCGAGTGAGGCTAGGCTGGAGAGATGCTTCGGAGGAGTGTGCAGCAGAGGAGGAGGGGGTGCTTCTTCCAGAGAAGTACCTGGAGGAAAACAAGGAGAGGGAAGATGGCTCCAGGTCATTTCTTCCATGTCTTTCCTTTTGTGCTGCGCCCTTTCTGTCAAGGAAAAGGTGTCGCTTCTGAACTGTTGCCTTGCCCAGTCTGGTCAGGATCCAGTGTTCTGGAAGCTGTGGGATGCTGATGTTGAGTATTGACCCTAGAAAGGAAGCCATAGTTAATTATACTGTGGGGGGCTCCTCACTGCTCCTAGCCCCTGCTGTCTGTCTACAAGCTTCTTCCCAGGGTGTCAGGTTCAAGTTTATCCCTAGTGACACCTGCCAGGGGCTCTGCGAGGGTGAGTACTGGGAAGCGGACACATAATGAGATGATTTGGTGAAGAAGGCATTTATCTTCTAACTTCTGGGTGCCACTCTCTGTGGTGCTGTCTGGAATGTGTGTGCCTCGCACCCTGTTGTGTGACAGAGTTGTGGGAAGGTCAGAAGAGCCTTGTACCTCTTGAGGGGTGGAGATGAAGGGCCACCTTGGCGAAGGTTCTATTGTAGAGAATATAGTATCTGCTGGAAGCAAGTGTGTTTCCTGGTCTCGTTATTGAGGTAGGAAGCTGCCCCCTCCTTTCTTTGGTAACAGTCTATCTCGATACTCCAGAAGTTTCCACGGTCTGGGGGATGTTTTAATGATTGATAGAATGGTTGCTAACTGCCCTCCAGTCATCTCCCTCCACCCCTACTTGCCATTGAAATATAGCCGAAATAGATTGTGGGCAAGGGTTTGTGGAGATCAAGGGATCCTTTTGGATTTTAACCAAACACAGTAATGTCTTGAGGTCATGGACCGAAGTCTGGGCCTGTCACTTTGAATCCCTTCTACTTGTCCATGTGTCGAACCTGGGGAGCTCTTCAGCTCTGATACTCTGTTTCCTGGTGTGCTCTATCCGGCCGGCCTAACCTCTGTCACAAGATTGCAGGGAAAAATCAAACATAAAGTGCAGCTTTATCAAAAGTGCAGTTTTCCCCTCTCATACTTACTGTTACATGTGGATTAGTCATGGAAGTGGCTGGGTTAGCCACAAACCAGACCCAGCCTTCCCAGTGTCTCTGTTTCTGGTGATAATCACTAGAAACAAGTCTCAGGAGGTCAGCACTAAGAGTGTGACTCATGTAGTTAGGACACATTTGTGGATAAACACTGCTGAGCTTCCCCACATCGTCCCACCACAGCCTCAGAAACAAACATAACCTTCTTCCCTTCCCATCCCTCTTTCTTCCTTTCTACTATAGAATTTTAAAAAATTGCATTTATTGATTTAATATGTATATATGAACACACTCGCATGCACCATGCAGGCTTGTGGAGGTCGGGAACAGTTTTCTGGAGTTCTATCCTTCCACCTTGTGGAACCTGAGGATCAAACTCGGGTTGTCAACCTTGATGCCCAGTGCCTTTACCTACAGAGTCATCCCACCAACCCCAATGTTTTCTCTTTCTTTTCTTCTTTTCCCTCCTTTCTGGAGCTGTATGTTAGGGAGAAAATTTCGGAGGAGAAGTACTCTTGCAAAGTTGAATGTGACCCATTGGACTCCTTTATGTGTCCTAGCATTTGAATTAAAATTCCACAGGCGTGATGTAGTGGCTAACAGAGGATGCGGGTGGAGGGTGGTGGTGCTGTTATTACTCAGTTTTTATGTTGTAACCACTCAGAAGAAGGATATGTGTGAAGTGTGAGTGTGATGTTACGATGCGAGGGCTGGAATGTGGTTGCTTAGACATCATAAGTACACAGATGGCAGACACTTAATGTGACCCTAGGCATCCTGTATTGTTGCTTAGTAAACATGATAACCCTAGGTATGAATGAAGTCTATGGTAATATTTCTACTCTGTGCACTTGCACCTTCATCAGTAAAGAGACCCCTTCGGGTCACAGGAAGTGGAAGGCATAGGCCTGCATTCTGTGGACGTCTCCAGACAGACCCGCATTTCAAGACCCTAGGCAGTGACTGTGGTGGCAGCATGGTGTCTTTCTTCACTTACGCCTTGGTTGAATACCGGGATTGTGCATTAGCTCTCCTGAGGAAGCTCTGCAATCTCACTGGAGGAGAAAAATCTACCGACTGGCTTCACTCTGAGCCTTCAGGTTAAACGTATTTACTGTGTACACACCAGACCATTGGTGGTGGGTGGTGGATCTGGCGCTACTTACATGAATTCCACATTGTCTCCTCTAGTTTCTTCCTCTGTGGGTCAAAGCCACGCCAGACAATGATCCAGGGAAGCTCGAACCGAACTCTGGCGTCAGCCAGTGCTTCTTGATGGAAGTATTAATCTGCCCTTTCTGCTTCTGCGTTCCTTCCCTTTTATGCATACATTTGGTTACTGACTTTAACTGTTGCACCAAGATCTCCACATCACCTCAACTCATATTATTCATACTCCCTCTGACTTCATCCCAGAATCTGGTAATTCCTTTTTTACTAACATTAATACCACCACAACAAACAAAACAAAGAAACCTGCCTGACTGGGCTACTTGATGCCCATAGGAAGAGACACTCAGAGGCATACTAGGTAGATGAAAAATCTCAGTTAAATTCACGGCTCTGTGTATGGCAATACAAATACCAGAGCTCCAGTGTCAGGGTTATGTGCCCTCCTGGAGTCAGACCTAGGATGCCAGTGCTCCCAAATCATCAAATACCAGAGCTCCAGTATCAGGGTTATGTGCCCTCCTGGAGTCAGACCTAGGATGCCGGTGCCCCCAAATCATCACTTTTGCTGCCCATTCCCCATTTTTGATACTTAGATGGAATCCCCTTCTTGAACCTTACCAGGACTCTCGTCCCCACAAACACCCTGTGCATCTCCAACCTTCTTGCTCCCACTATTTCATGGTTAAATTTCCCGTTTAAGATTGAAATCTTTAGACAAATCTCTATTTCACATTTCCTTGATGCACAAAGTTATATGAAGTGCCACCTCTTCAGTATACAGCCCTGTGAACTTTGATGCATGCCTGTGTCTCTGTACGTGCCAGTGGATTCAAGATAAATATCCTTTCCAGCACCCGGTAATGCCCCTTGGGTCTCAGTCATTTCTTTTGCATTTTGTTAGAGTTCCTACAGGGGGAGCCTAGGGGTATGTATATGTACTCTTTTGACTCCCACGTCTATAATTCAGCATTCTCTCTCCGATGTTCATCAGGAAGTTGTATGTATTCGTATCCGTTCTCTGCTATTGCTGAGCAACAATCCCGTTGTGTGGCTATGCTGTACTGTGTACCCATTCTGCTCTCACTGAACATTGCACTTGGCTCCAGTTCGGGACCGTTTGTGAATGAAGCTTCTGTGCATATTCTGATACATATCTTGATGAAGCCAAACATTTATTTCCGTTGGTTGTGCAGCCACAAGTGGAACTGTGAGTGATAGACTAGTTGCATGAGGTTTTTAAGAGATATAAGAGAATTTGATATTAAAAATTATGATTCCCAACAGGCTTTTGGGAGTATGTTTTTCATGGATTGGGAGATAGCTCTGATAGGGACCCGGATGCATTTTACTTAGTCTAGGCATTTTATTTGTCTTTTTGATCACTGTTTTCCATGTTTTTCTTTCAGGTCTCAGGCTTCTTCCTTACACCATGTTTCTGTTTTTTCAATTAGCTGTCTTTCTCTTCTAGTATCTAGATCATTTCTGATGAAAATACTAATGTGTGTTTATAGAATACTATTCTATAAACTATGTGTTAATAGAATCACTATTGTCAAGGTCTTTCTTTAAAAACTACTCCTGGTTTGACACAGGACTACAGACAAGTTTATCAAATCATATGAACTACAATTAAAGAGGTGGGGGCTGACTTTTCAAATGGGTTTATTTGGCTGTCAAACATTTGTGCAGCTCTTATTCTGTCTGATACCATAAAACATATTTGTACTTTGAAGCAGCCAATTAGGACAGAAGGAACCATTGTTTTTCATGTCATTTAGCTTCGTGTTAGAAGTCAGGCTATGGAGGTGGGGGCAGTGTGGCAGCCTGGAGGTAGGGATCCTAGGAAACTCAGAGAAAACATCCTGAGGTAGTGCATTTGAAGGAAGAGAAAATTTAGGTATTTAGGGAGATGGAGTGTGCCTGTATTCTAGCAAAGGTTCTGAATAGCATAGTTAATGGAATGGAGGCCATGAAATAGCCAGAGCCATCAGCTGTCAGTTTAAAGGCTAAAACATCTTTTATTCCATTGATGGTGTTACTGCTATATACATTTTTGAAATGCCTCTCACAGCTAATTTTCAAGCCACACCAGAAAAATCACTCTTGAGACTTTAAAGCGTTGACCCAAGTGGTAATTCCCAGCTGGAGATTCACTAGATTTGTCTTCTGAGCACTTTGGCTCGTTCCAAAGAAAACAAGTCTGTCTTGAGAAGGTTTAAAACTTACCACTATGAGACAGTTCAAAGTATATGCATGCCTCAAAACTCACAAACCGATTGCAAAATGCCAGTTGTGTGCAAAAATTACCTATCACTAGAGTAAGTTTCCCAAAGACTCGTCTTTCGATCAAGTTTCTGTCATAGTGATTTGATGTTAAAGTGGGATCATCTGAGATGGCGTGAAGCAGGGAGAAGAGCTGGTATGGGAGCAGAGATGCGCTTTATTTGAAGCCCAAGTGCCCTGTGAGGAAGGACATATGGAACTAACCCTGACTTGGGCTAAACTAGCTTATAGATGTAGGAACAAGGGCCATGGAGGGACAACAGTGAGAAGTGGAAACTAGGCATTGATCATTTATGATGTCAGCTGATTAGAGCTCATGGAAAGGCAGATCCACAAAGCCGTGGAAAACGGGGCTGGGTGGAGGAGGATACTGGGATGAGTATGGGGCTGGTGAAGGCAGGTGATACAAGGATGTCAGGGAGATACAGGGAGTAAAGAATATCAGCTCAGTGTTTTTTCTCGAACTATATGTTCTTAGCCTGTCCACTAGTGTAACATGTAAACAAAAGTAAAGAGAAAGCCTCTTGTACTGTCAATGTGAATCCTAGTTGTTATTTCCCATTTGATCCCATTGGATCAAACCTAGTTATACTTTTAATGTCTTTATTGTGTGTGTGTGCACACATGCATGCACACATGAATGGGTGCCACAGTAGGCATGCACTCGTAGGTCAGAGAACAAACAGCTTGTGAAATTGGTTCTCTCCTTCCCTTCCACCACATCGTTTCCAGGGATCAAACTAAGGTTGTCAGGCTTCAGATCCAGGACCTTTATCTGCTAGCCGTCTTAACTGGCCAAGCCTAGTTATTTTGAAGATAGGAATCCTTTAAGACCCAGTGGTTGGGAGTGGGTAGAAGCAGTGATAAGCTCTCCTGTACACACTTGACTGCTTGAGGGCCTGAACAGTTGAGGCTGGTATACACTGGTTTGTTGAATTATCCCTTGATTTCACGTTTCCAGCAGCTCACGTGTGTTTTCTTTGTTTGGCTTGAGAAAAAAATTCCTGTACCAAAAACTTGAGTTCTAAAATCAGTTTTTGCTCTTACCTTTCTTCTCAATGTATTTGGGATTTTTAAAAGGTGTTAAGTCCCCGTGTTAATTAACTTAATAAGTGTTAATTTGCAAATTGTCCCCAACACCTCTGAGGATGGCGATCCTGCAGTTCGCCAGAGGTTTCATTCACTTGTTTGCACACATTTTACTACAGAGTGGCACACTTGGGATCGACCAATGCCCCTCCTCTCGCCCACCCAAGCAGCTGGGCTTCTAACAGCAACAGCGTGGATTTCGGGCCATTTCCAGTCTCACCCTTTTATCTTTATTATGTGTTACCACCAATTTACGTTTCATGATGATGTCAACATTGAATCAAGGAATGAGATCTGGAGAGGAGATTTCACACTTCCACATACAAGTACCAGCACTTAATTTCTTCTAACGTTGAATATTTTACTGTGTTTCAAGAATGCCCATATACACTACCCCTTATCTGAAAATCTTTTTTTTTGAATTTATTTTATTTTATTATATTTTATTAATATAATTCAACTTTACATATCAGCCATAGATTCCCCCTTTCTCCCTCCTCCCGTCCCGCCCCCCTCCCCCCGGCCCACCCCCCATTTCCATCTCCTCAAGGGCAAAGACTCCCCCGAGGATTGAGATCGACCTGGTGGACTCAGCCCAGGCAGGTCTAGTCCCCTCCTCCCAGGCTGAGCCTAGGGTCTCTACTAAGCCCCAGGTTTCAAACAGTCAATTCATGTACTGAGCACAGGGCCCAGTCCAACTGCCTGTATGCCTCTTAAACAGATCAAGCCAATCAACTGTCTCACTCATTCAAAGGGCCTGATCCAGTTGGGGGCCCCTCAGCCATTGGTTCACAGTTCATGTGTGTCTATTCGTTTGGCCATTTGTCCCTGTATTCCATCCATCCCTGGTCCCAACAACTCTTGCTCACATAAACCCTCCTCCTTCTTGCCAATTGGACTCCCGGAGCTCCACCCAGGGCCTGACCGTGGATATCTGCATCTAGTTCCCTCTGTCACTGGGTGGGGTTTCTAGCACTACAATTAGGGTGTTTGGCCATCTTATCACCAGGGTACGTCAAATCGGGCTATTTCTCGACTATTGCCAGCAGTTTATTGTGGGGGCATCTTTGTGGATTTCTGTGGGCCTCTCCAGCACTTTGCTTCTTCCTATTCTCATGTGGTCTTCATTTATCATGAACATTCCTTATGTTCCCTCTCTGTTCTTGATCCAGTTGGGGTCTCCTGCTTCCCCAAGTTCTCTTTCTCTCGCCCCTCGCCCCTCATTACCCCCACTCACGTCCAGATTGTTCATGTAGATCTCATCCATTTCTCTGTCATTGGGCGATCCCCGTGTCTTTCTTGGGGTCCTTATCTGAAAATCTTAAGTGCTTAAGTATTTGAAACATTTAAAGTTTCACGATGGCACCATGAGTGGCAAATTCCATACCATGAAACAGTTCAACCACTAGGAATATTTTATGTAATTACCATCTAGACTATGTACATACGATATATGTGAAGCATAGATAAAGTTCGTGTTGTGTCCTGTCCAAAAAATATTCTCTCATATGTATGTATATATAGATATACATGTGTGTGTATATATATATGTGATTATATGTGCAGAGGAGTGTGTGTGTACATGTATGTGTACATGTATGAACCGTTCAGAATCTGAAGTGACTAGCCCCAAGCCTTTTGTGTGAGGGATACTTAACGTGTAGCTTGTGTCTGAAACCTATCAGTCAAGGTAAGGCTAACACAGATCTGTTTCTTGGTTTCCTCAGAGGCTGGTAAGATGTACTGAGACTACTAAGGCAAAGCTACATCTTCTGCCACCATAGCATGAGTGTGTGTGTGCTGCATGAGTGTGTGTGTGTGCTGCATGTGTGTGTGCTGCATGTGTGTGTGCTGCATGAGTGTGTGTGTGTGTGCTACATGAGTGTGTGTGTGTGTGCTGCATGAATGTGTGTGCTGCATGAGAGTGTGTGTGTGTGTGTGTGTATGTGTGTGTGTGTGTGTGTGTGTATGTATGTATGTGTGTGTGTGTGTGTGTGTGTGTGTCTCGCATGAGTGTGTTCATTTGTTTCCCTGGAATGTAAAAAGGCAACTGGAGCATGATGAAGTTGCTGGCTGGACCCATTACCTCCTTGTGCCATCTGATCAAGAGCGTTGTCATTTATCATCATCTGGCAATTGACCTCTCCTGGGTCTACCACTTGCTAATTTCATGTGTACCTAACACTCTTGCCACACGTTTGCTTTCACGTAGAGAAGAGTAAACATTTCTCAGAACATTTTCTTGCACTGGAAACCACGCGAGCAGAGCTTGTAAAATATTTCCTGTTGTATAACATCTTCCTCGCTGCTCTCTTGAAATCCAGCAGCCCTTCCTCATGTTCACTTTGGTTTCCTTTGTCTGCTCTTCAAGGTGCTGTTCCATGTTATAATGGGTCCTCTTCATTGTCCTGCATACACTGATATGTAGACCTGTTGGGGGGAAATGGAGAAAGGGGTACATTTGCAGGGTGAGTCTGACTCCCCTGGTTGTGAAGCACCTATAATTTTTAATAAATTCATTCTATAAGTTTTTCATGTCCTTGTGTAGGTGTGCAAAGGAGAAGGATGGTGAACATTCTCCTTCTCCGGTCTTCTATTAGTGAGGCCATTTTGGATAGTTTCTTTCTTTCTTTCTTTTTTTTTTAGTTGAATTATTAATTATCACGAGGGCTTTCTAAACTTTGGATTTAATCTTCATTAATACATACAACTCAAAGAATCGTGTCACTTGACTGTGAATAGGCTGCCTTTAAATTTCTCCTCAGAATTCACCTTGTCCTTCCTTCAGTTCTGCAGAGGTCCCTTAACGTGTAGACATGGGTGACATGGAGTGATTTTGATCACGGGGAATTATGTCTGTCATTAGTCCCTGCTGTGTTTTATGCCTTGGCCAAAGTTTCTCATGTAATTTCCACTTCAGGAATTCACCTGTGTCACTCAGGAATCGGGGTAAGATGGATCGGGTTGTGAACGGGGAATAATAGATTCATTTTCTTTCCTGTTTGTGCGGTGAGTAAAGTGGTCTGGTTTGACGTGAGTGCAGGTGGCTGCAGGTTACTCCTTTCCCAAACAGGAGAGATGAAGATCGTTAGATTTTTCTGAAAAGTGGAGGGCAGGCCTGCACAGGTGAGCACCTGAAAGGCAGGCTGTGGGCAGACACCTGGAGGCCTGTTCCTGCTCAGCAGCCTAGCTTTGGGCAGTGCAGTGTTTGTGTGGTGAATAGAGCCAGGAAAGGCTATTGTCACCTGCTCTGTCCTAAGAACCACAGAGAATTCTGGGAGATAATATTTCCTGCCTCTGTTTTTTCCAGATAGAAAAACTGAAAATGCTCAGAATTACTTATATTTTTAAAAAGTTGAAGGTGCCGGAATTATTCTCTTACCCTTTATGTATGATGCATAAGAGGTGCTTGTTCAAATGCGTATTTTCAGTTTCTTTGAGTGAGGTTTTGGATTCATTTGTACTAGGCCCAACTTCCTTAATTCATGATATATGCACCCAGATTACCAAAAATTCAGTGGAATTGATATTTCTCTAAGGAAGAATTCGATATTTCTCAAATGGAGCAGGTAGCTTGGGATTGCATGAGAGCCCTTGTTGAAAGGGCAGAATGCTGTCTCTGTTCAATGAGATCATAAACACTGGACTTGGGTGATCGGATTGAAGCCTTCTGGAAGCTTCTATTGTTCACTAAAGGTTGAGGGCCCTGGAATGAAACCCCTTTATAGTTCTTCAATACAGAAATGTTTTGGGAGGTAGGGATGCTGTTCTTGTGGGTAGGGATGCTGTCCTCACAGGCTGCCTGAGTGTGAATGCTCTCTAAGAACATCTGATTTTCTTGATTTGTACAGAAGATAAAATGGTGTTAAAATTCTCCTGGTGTATTTATGATGGAATGAGACCAGAACTGGTTTTCTTTCTTCTACACCATAGCTCATTGCCTCCAGCCTTTTAAAAGTCAGCTAATCACAGCGACTTGGATCCATTTCAATCCTGTCAGTGACCCTGCACTCAACATAAAAGAGGAATCCTGGGAGATCAGCTATTCTGATTCACCCTCATTTGAATGCTGAAAAGAAACAAAACAGTACATTTCTTCAGAGTTCTCTGTAGGAGGTGGAACGATTCAGTAAGCTGTATAGAAGGGTTTCTGTCTCATAACACACACACACACACACACACACACACACACACACACACACACACACACTCCAAGTCTGTCAAAACCTGAGGGGGTTACTGGTAAACACCTAAAATGTATGCAGAATTTTCAGTATTTGGAAGCAATTTCTTCAACTCTTCATTGATATAGCTCTATAAATGTTGAGTCTCAGAGTGGGCCCTAGAATAAGAAGAGCTAATAAGAGCTAATAAGTGGGCCTTAGAATAATAAGAATCTATTATTATGTATTTTGAAGGGAAGACACTCCCTTCTTTAACACATTAGGTTAAAGGGGGACTCACACTAGGTGAACATTTTTAGTCTGTAGGTCTATTTGCTTAATGTACACATTCACTTTATTTGGATTCCAAGTAGCTGGGCTTCTCATGAAAGCCTTGGACACTGCCTCAGACCTTTGGTAATAAATGCAACTGATTTGTTTTCTTCCACCTCTGTTTCATTCCTAAAAATCTTATCTTGCCCACAAAGTATGATGAACTCCTTTGAACCAGGTTGGCTTTTCACATTGTCCTTCTTTTTCATCCTACTGAGGGGTGAATTTAATTTTGCATAATAAATACTTTGGGACTGAGAAATAAGGCAGACTCTGGTTAGAAGTCGGAGATTTGGGGTGACACAGCCCCAAGTTTGAACTTCAGATGGGATTTTTCCTGCTCTATCAAAAACATATTTGATGGTATATAGTAAGATACATGACAATTTCACACAATACATACAGATAGTGAAATGATTATTAAAATGAAGCAAGTTAACATATCTGTCAGCTCATATGGATCTCTGTTAAGAGGAGATAAAATCATATTTAGTAAAGTGGCCAGGCTAAGATACAGTATAAAGTGCAGTACTTATGTATGGCTCTGTGGACTTCTTTGTCCTATTTATCGGACAAGTGACTTAATACCTTTGTTCTTTCTTCCTAAGTTAATAGAAACTCTCTTCTCTGTCTTAAGGAGTAGCAGCATTCGGGAGTAAACGCTCAGAAAGTGTCAAGTGCGATGGCCCCTGTTAGCAACAACAGTAATTAATAGTAGCTCATTTTGGAATGGGGGTGGGCTAGTTATCTACATGCTCATCTTTTTGGACCTGTGGAGTTACCCACAGTCTCCTAGTGGTTGACTTTTAGCCTTTGGAAGCAACAAGCTAGGTTTAATCTTAAGTTTGATATTTCTATTAAGAGTATTTTTCCCCCCCAATTCTTAGCCATACTTTGTGGTTTTCATCTTAAAGATATTCTCCTACATTGACTGAGGTAAAATTATAAGCATGCTGTTTAAGGAGGTCCCCTGTTCTTAAAGGATTTTTTTATTTTTAATTTAATGACTCCTTCTATGATTCTTTGTCAAAGGAAAGGGAATTTGTTTCCTTGGCCACTGTCCAAAATGAAGACTAGTGCCAGAAGTGAAGAGAAACACTGACTTTGTGAGTGACAGCTGGGTCTTGTCTGCAGCTCTCCTTCCTCGAGGGTTCAGGTTCATTCTGGGAAAGTTAGCTGGATTCAAAACACTCACCTTGGTAGGGTCACCTCTAAGTGCCAGGCACAAAACCATAATGAGCTTTCCTTCTCATAATTCTTCCTTTCATGATTTTCTCAGCTGGATTCTTCAAAGGATTATTTGTAAAGACCTTTATGGTGTGTTATGATTTAATCAGATGTAGCTCAAATTTCCCAAGATGTGTTAATTATCATTGCCATGCAAGTGCGGCCGAGGAAGCAAAATGTTTTTCATTTGGGCAGGTTGAGGGTTTGTTTAAAATGTACTTAGGGCCATTTAGGATCAAATCAAAATATGGTGCATGGTAATTATGCATGAAATAAAAGATTACCTGCTGTTTAAGTAGCCAGTTTCCTGATCATATTGCAGTGAAGTCTTGAGAGAAAATTGGTTTCTCAATAGCGGTAGAGTACCTTATTTAAGGGACATAGTGACTACACTAGGTTACAGAATGAAAACGAAAAGTCGATTTTTATCATTAAAATTACCAGCAGATATATCCACAGTCTTAAATAAAAATATCTATCTCATCTTTATTTGACCAAATCTAGAATACTTTGTGTTCATTGAGGTAGCAGTGGAATTGATATTTCGGGTATGATGAAATACAGAAAAGAATAAATCTGCAGGGTGATGGTAGAGCACACCTTTAATGCCAGCACTTAGGAGGCAGAGGCAGGAGGATCTCTGTGAGCTCAAGGCCAACCTGGTCTATAGAGTGAGTTCCAGGGCAGCCAGGGATACACAGTGGAATCCTGTCTCAAAAAACAAAAACAAAAAAGAAAAGAAAAAGAAAAAATAAATAAAAGAAGAGGAAGAATGAATCCTTCATGAAAGAAGGGAAAGACATCTGTGATAACATGCCACCTTAGTATGTTAGTGTCAAGGGCCTGGCTTCTGAAGTCAAAGAAACCCCAGAGTTAAAACACACTCCCTGGGCTTCCTGGCTGTGTGATCTCCCAGTCACTTAACCCCTTTGACACTCAGTTCCTTTTATCAGTGAAATGGGATGGATGTTGACCTAACAACCTTGTGATGGAGGTTAAATAAAACAGTGATTGCAAAATACTTAGGAAAACACAACAGTGTTAAATTAATATTAGATGTTGCTATTATCCTGTCAACGGGGATATAGCTGATTAACAATAGAATCGCAGGAGGAAAATGTTAAGCTTTGGAGTTCTGAACAGTTTTAAAAGGTATAAAGAAGAAGGAGGGAGGGAGGGAGGGAGGGAGGGAGAGAGAGAGAGAGACAGAGAGAGAGAGAGAGAGAGAGAGAGAGAGAGAGAGAGAGAGAGAGAGCGCGCGAGAGCGAGCGAGCGCTTTGGGAACTGGATACCACATGGGGTACTTCTGTGAGGAGGATGCTATGCCAAGGGTCCTGTGTGAAAAACATGTGGAAAATTATGCTTTGTGTTGCTCCTTGGCTCATTACATTAACTTTTTGGAAAAAAAATATTGCTATTTATGAAATAGTTTTGCTCATGATAAGTTGGTCTGCATTAAAACAAAATTACTGAGTTCTGCAAAGATTTTTCTTCTGTGTCCTCCAAAGAAACTCTTTCTTGGTTCTCTTCCATGTGAAATTTGGGCATTGTCTTTTGTTGATGGCAAGGGGGCTTTTTAGTCACTACAAGTGTCTGAACTACATGCGTGTGGATAGTTAGCACACACCTAGGGTTAAGGGTTAGCTAGTTACAGAGAGAGAGAGAGAGAGAGAGAGAGAGAGAGAGAGAGAGAGAGAGAGGGAGAGAATATGAATCTACTGATTCCTGGGTACTGGTCTGGTTCCTCAACTGGCAGTGTGCTGGTATGTTCACAGCTTTTTTTCTAACTTCATTTAAAAAAGAATAGCTGGGAGAGGGAAATAAAAGTTCTTACTCTTTTTACATTTAGCAGACTGGAAGAGGGGCAGAAGAAGGTTCAGTTCCAAAGCTTGTCCCTGAGTGCTACAATATCCATCTCAGCATTTTAACCAGATGCCCCTGACCTCAGAATGCCCCATTCTGGTGCAGAGAGCACCAATTCTTTCTGGTGCTCTTTGCAGTTAATTTGCCCTTGTTTTTCCTATACCCATTGAAAAGCTGATTGGAGATCTTCAGGGCTCTGCACTGAGGGAGGTCCCAGGCTGACAGCCCAGATCCCATTCCAGGTTGTTAATCGTCAGGAACAATCAACCTGTGTGATCTTTACTATTCTAATGCTGCTGACTAATGCCCAGACAGACATTTGGTAAGACTGAAGAAAAACAACACATACTTTGGGCCATGCTTCATCTTTATCCCCAAGTTCCAGAGTCTTTGCTGGCTGTCTATTCTTATGGTCAAGTTCACACAAAAAAAATGGTCAGTATTTCAAGTCTATCATGGGAGCTATTGAGGGCAAATGATTATGAAATCTCTTACTTATGACTATTTCCTTTTGTTCATTTATTCAGCTGTTGTTAATTGAATGTTAAATATGTGCTTGGAGACATGAGGAGTCTAGACTGGAAGTGACTGGAGGCAAAATTTCTTGTTTGTGTCAAATTCACATTTCTCCTAAATGGAGGTGGCTGGAAGTTTTTGCCTTGTGTGAGTTCTGTTAGGTAAGAAAAAATGCATCAGAAGGTGAAGTCCTTAGCACATTCCATTTGGGTAGTTTGGCAGACAGCTCTTCTCTTTATCTTTGCTCTCACCTCCCCATCACCTCCACCAATAAATAGCATTCTTGCTCACCCTCTACCGAGGGAGGTGAATGAATAGACAGCTCAGTATTTATGGTGGGTGGTATTCTAGAAGCCAGGGTGGTAGTTGGCCTCAGGGAGGTCTTATAAAAAACTTAACAGACAAGAATTAAAAGCACTTCCCTGGAATTCTACTAATTCTGGATTTTGGATCTGCTGGGAGGGTTGTCTAGACTGAAGCTTATCTTCAAAGATAATGCAAATTCAAAGGACTGAGGGGAAATATCTAAAGTATATAAGTAAACAAATGATAAGAAACACTATAATTCCCCAAAGCAGGTTCTTTGAGAATATACACAATAGTTTGTATTTAAAATTAGCATTCCACATTTTATAGTTTGCAATAGCATAACAGTTTAGTCAAAATTACTGACTTTCATTACATGGACCTAACTTCAAAGAAGTGGAGGTGGGTTGAATATGATAAACTCAACTGTGTTTGGGGTAAACAGACATACAAACATCATATGCTTGACAGTGAGAATCAGTGGCTGATTTTGATTTTCCATACTTTACAGAAGCAGCTTAAGGAATATCTGCTTTCCTTAGTATAGATGCCTAGAAAGAAGAGTATTTCAACTAGATAGTGGATATATATATATATATATATATACATATATATAAATATTCTTATATATCATATTATATAATATATATTTTTATTTCTAAGGACACTTTTTGTTCTTTCATACATTGTGTTTTGAACATAACCATCCCTCTCCCTCAACTCCTCCCAGATCGGACCTCTCTACCCACCCAACTTTATATCCTCTCTCTTTGTATCACTCAGTGCCTTGCTCAACTTGCATTAGAGAAACTGCATCCTTCAGTGACAAATTCACAGATGGTCAACTTGAAAAGAATAAGGGACATCAAATGCTCAGCCATGAATGGGATGTGTGTATCATATCCCTTCTCCCAAAAGTTGTTTTAAAAAGAAAAAAAAATTTACATCACTAACTTGTAGGTGGTATCAAATGAGGTATTCCCAGTCCCAGCCAAGCTTGGGGATGGCTATGGCCCCTTTAGCTGTGACATCTGAGGCCAGGTGCAAAGCATCCCTGAGAGGAGTTGAAGAGATACCACAAGGTAGCAGCAGGGCAGCCAGGTAACTTTCATGTTATTATCTTCAGGTTATCTTGGATGTGGTTTTACTAAAGATCTATCTTTAAGGTATAAGAGCCATATATGAGCAAATAATTGCTTTAAATGTATTTGTCCTCATCAGAAAACAGCCCAAATCTCACTTTGTGTGCCAACTCCTGAAATAAGTGCATGCAAGTTACGTGTTCCTAATATAGATATTGACTTGAAAAGATTGTGTAAAAATTTCCCATAGGTGGAGACTCATAATGTCAAGTGACTCACTAATATTCCTTTTGGTACAAGCAGATTTCTGTCAGCTAGTTGTACTTAATTTCATTATAAATTTTAATTGCAAAGCATATTCAAGTCAGTGATTAATGTTAAAGATAACTATTTATCCCCAGGCCTGTATAGTTAGATTCTCCTTTCTTTCCCTTGAATTCCATATGCTCTGTTTTTAGACTTGGCTTCAAAAACAGGAAATCTATTGGGTAAGTAAATGCCTTGAAATTTGGCCGAAGGTAGACTCTCCTTAATTGCTCCTCCCGGCCCTCCTCCCAAAGCAAAAATGCTGAAGAGGCTCTTGCCCCTCCTCCAGTCCCTTTGTAGCTGATCGAATCACCAGAGTAGGGGTGTAGCTTGGAAGATCTCAGTTCACTGCTGTGGAATTCCTCTCCTTTATTTGGGAAACAAAGGATTCCTTGTAGCCCTTTCCTGTACCAGTACACACAAAATCTGCCCTAGGCGTCTCATAAGTAGCAATCTCAAGTATCTAATTTTATTTCTTCAACATCTTTGTTGTCTTAGTATCTGGGTTGTTCTTATCTCGTGTCCAAGATGGCCGCCTTAGGCAGTTGAGTCCTTCACCAGCCATGCTGTGATTAAACAGGTTTAGGTTCCACACCAGCTGTCACTTTGCTTCCCCACTTATGTGCGTGGTGGACAGTCCTCTCCATCCAGGAACCGAGGAAGGGATTTTCTAAGCATCGTTCATTTATCTTTGTCTAATGAAAGTGCCTGTGATGGCAATAGGAGAATTTGGGTTTAGTTTAGGGAATAAAAACCCTGAGTCCATTATGTTTGGACCTTTCCCGAAGCTGTGAAGAAATTAAGCCAATGATAATAAGAAATATTTGGGAAGCATGCATTTAGATTTCTTTTATTTACACAAAAGGAGTTAATTTTATTCAATTTGAACATAAACATTTCATTTATTGTGTGGTAACCTTTATGTTAGCTCACAACAAAATTGTACTTAACACTCAAACTTTGAGAGGCTGTCCAAGAGAAAGATAGTGGCAGGTTCTATTGTGTTCCTAGGGTGGAATTGGGACATGGATTTTGGTATCTATTTGTCTATTTAGAGACAGAGTTTGTCTGTTTAGCCCTAGCTGTTCTGGAACTCACGCTGTAGATTAGACTGGCCTTGAACTCAGAGATCCCCTGCCTCTGCCTCCTTACTGCTGAAGTTACAGACATGCGCCACCATGCCTGGCTCAGTAAATATTTGTTAACTAATAACAGAAAAATTGTGCTTCTCTAATATGACATTTTAGGAGTCTGGTTCTTTGTTACTGCTACCTTAATTTGGAAAACAAGTTAACAAGCTAACCATTACATAACACAGTTAATAGGAGGCATGGTCATCTTAGGTCTACATCCAGAAAGCCTTTTGATGACTTAGTTTTGTTTCAGCTTTTGGATAACCAGAGTCAGTGCTTCCTATTTCTACAGCATTTGTGGTGTGCTTGGACGAGGTGACTCCTGTTTAATCCACGTGTGGATGAGGCCCAGGTTTGGAGGTTTAGGGTCTTGTGTAGAACTGTAATGATGTGTCCCTGGACTTCATCTTCTGTTCATATAAACCATTCCTCTCTCTTTTTCTCAACTCCTGTTTCCCTATGTACAATTCAACTAGATGTTCCTTATGCAATTGAAACATTGCTTACAAAGTTTTTCGTGCCTGAGGAAAGTTCTGAAAGTTTCCCTCCTTGGTTTCCATTTAAATCAGTCTCCAAACCTTCAAAATTAAGTACATGTACTTATTATTATTTTTTTTTAAAGACAACAGGAACTCAAGCCAGGGTTCAGTTTGTCCAACTCATCAAAGACTGTCCCCTTCATTCCTTTTGAGGATAACCATAGAGTCCTAGCCTGAGTGGTCTTATGAATGCCATTTTTAGAGTGAGCTATGTAGTTGCTCGTGGTAAGGTCCTGACACTGTCCACTGACATCCCGTTATCCGACAGTCTGGTGTATGTCTAAGGAAGACCATATCAACAGAAATGGAGTTAAGTGTCTTGAACTCCCCACAGAGGCTTGCAACATAGAAAGGAAATCAACATTTTTATCCTCTTTGGGGACTGAGCAAAGAGGGAAACCAAAGAATGAACTCTTTTCAGTTCTTCTTGCCCAGATCCATCATTAATTTTAAGAAATACAAACATCCTTACATTTTCTGAAACCCTTTACATACCATTCCAATGTCTCCAACATTTGCGCTGGCTACGTAAACAGAATAGAGTTTTATTGTACAAGAAGCATACTGGGGGACTTTGAGAAGGTGGCATGTTCATAAACCTTCCTCATTAGCACGTGCGTGTGCACACTCGCACACATTCCCATCTTATTGCTTCCCAATCTTTTTTAAAGAAAACCAGGAACTTATTTTCATTTCCTGTTCTCAAAGCAACTCTGGTAGATCCTGGTGAAATCAGATCTGCCCCTGAGGAAGGACGAGCCCCTGTGACAGCATCACAAACTCACAGCCATTTGAGGAGTTACTGGCTGTGTATTCCAGACCCTGGCTTCTCTGGAGATGATTTGATTCAGCAGCAATGTTTTACTTGTTGACTAGTTTGCAACTTTGTCAAAAGCAATGCATTTAACCACTTTTCTTGCTTTTAGCCCCATGCTTTAAGGTAGTGCTTTCGGGAAACAGCAATTATGAGGTGATGTCGAATGTCTTAAAATACACACGCAGGCTTTTCTGCTTCTAATATTTCTGTGGTTTTCTGTCTTTCAAGGCTCTTCCCCTTGGTGCCCATATAACTCTCAGTGACTGTTAACACAGTGTTGTCATTGAGACACAAAGACCGAGAATGTGCCATGAGCCGCTTCTCCAAAACTGTCAGGTGGTTTAAGTTAAGAAGAAAATTATGAGTCTGTATGGCTGCAGCCTGGGAAAAAGTAGAACACTGTGTTTCAGACCAGCCTGTTCATTTATCCGGGGAGACAGTGCCCAGACAAAGCCGGGGACTGACGCCCCAGCACACATCCTCCTACCCAGCTGGGCTCCTTCCTCATGGAGGCAGGAATCCTGTGCCCACAGTGGCTATTTTCACACCCGAACCTCTTCTTCCTCCCCCAAGACTATGTTCTTGTTGGCAAGGGCACATGGTGCCTCACCTTTAAAATTTTAAAATGGCAAAACAAAGGATACATCTTTTTTTTTTTTTTTTTTTTTTTTAATTCCTGTTTTAAAATACTTTCTTGGGATCCCTTTTCCTTCTCGAAGGATCATGACTGATATCTTCCAAAGGTAGTGAGGAAACTCCACGTATACTTTCAATTTCACTCGGCCTGTCAGTTTCATAATGATCACTTTGGGGTGCTTGCTCTCTTTTATTTTTTCTTGCATCATCATTTATTAACACACTTCGAAATAGATGGGCTAAAAGTCGTTTTGATTTATTATTGATTGACCATGGTGCTGAGGAAGTGCTCTACCCCTGAGCTGTGTCCCCAGTCCTTGCTTTATCTTTTAAATTCACTTCTTTGGTTGGTATCTTAAGACCCACTGTTTGAAGTAGTTTGCTGTTATGTGGGAACTAGTCTTTCCTGGAGCACACCCTGGGTGCTTCTTTGCTATAGGGTGATACCAGGCATGGAGGATTCTGTGCCTTGGGCAGATGTGACAGCATAAGAAATATAATATCCAGTTCTGTCCCCAGCTCCTGAAACAGAGCTGTTGATGGCCTTGTGATGGTCTGAGTGACAGGGATGCTGGGGGCATCTTTTGTTCTAAACTATTTGGATGTTGATTTCAGTTTCTGACACGCAGCTAGGCAAACATTTCATGAGTACTGGGCTGGTAAGAGTATCCTACATAACTCTCAAATCTCTTAAAACTTCCTGGGTAGCCGGGCGTTGGTGGCGCACGCCTTTAATCCCAGCACTCGGGAGGCAGAGGCAGGCGGATCTCTGTGAGTTCGAGGCCAGCCTGGTCTCCCAAGTGAGTTCCAGGAAAGGCGCAAAGCTACACAGAGAAACCCTGTCTCGAAAAACCAAAAAAAAAAAAAAAAAAAAAAAAACTTCCTGGGTGAAGGAATCTCCACTGTCCTAAGGATAGGACTCCTGGACAGCTTCAAGATAGGGGCCAGTTGCTAGAAAGACCAGGTGAAGATTAGGAGCCCAAAAATTTCCATCCCATCCCCCATCCTGGATGGAAGGGAGAGGTGTTAAAAATTGAGCATGTCTGTATGATGAGGCACAGTGGTTCGGAGATTTTTTCTGGTCCAGCAGACAACCTCCCAGAGGGAACCAGACTGAGAAAAGGAAAGGAATGAACTTCACCCTGACTCTGGAGTATGTGTGTGTGGGACACCATCCATGTGGGGACACGTGCTTTTCTACTTGGGACCCTTCTGTACCTCAGAGCGTCTCTCTCCTCACTTGGCTTCTTATTTCTGCCTTCCCTAGTAGAGCAGTAGAAAGGAAATTATTTTCCTGAGTTCTGTAACTGGCTCTGCCAAAGCCTCGAACTGATGTGGGGAGTGGGGTGTGTGTGTGTGTGTGTGTGTGTGTGTGTGTGTGTGTGTGTGTAAAGCTCTGATTGACAACTAATTGTGTCACAATGCCCAAAGTGTGTGAGTTCAGCACTTGGACTGGCATTTGGGGGGCAGCCTTTGAGACTGAGCCTCCTGCATCTGTGGGTCTGCACTAATTGAATGCATAGCATCAGACATGAATTGAACCATTTAGCGACTTGTTAGTATCCAGTGATTTGGGGAATTGTAGTGTGGGGGAAAGTCCATCTGGTGTCCGAATCTTGTGAGTACAGAAACAGCCATTTCCCCTCATAGGTTGATGTGGCATGCTGTTGGTAGGACATTGGTTTTAAATAATTCACAGTTGCAGAGACTGTGTGGAATAGTAATAGAGTTTTGAATTATAACCCCACTGAGCACTGCTAGGGTTAAAAATAAGGCTCCAGATATAGTTGTGGCTCCAAACTTAGCTTTATTTATTACCTGTTTTAGCAGGGACATGTATTCATCCACAGAGCAAGGAGCAGATTCCTAGGGGAGCCTGAAGGTTGGCTTGTTCTGTGGCTTAGTCATATCCATGGGATTCCAGAGACTTTATGATCTCCACTTGCCACCTCAGCATACCAGTTTTGGTGACAAATGTATTCTTCTCTTGGGGACAAGACAGCCTGGCTGTAGCTATCCAATCAAGGTGTAGTACTCCTAGAGAGGCCTCCTTGAGTTCAACAGTATGGATATACATATGCACAAGTGGTTGGCCGTGGAGACAACTGGTTTAGGGTTCAAAATAAGAAAAGAATCTGTAAATCCCGAGAAGCCCTACAAAACAACGAAGGGACCTTTCTGGAACCCAGATCCTCTTGACATCTCACCCAAATTGCTCATTGGAGAAGAGGAGAGTTCCATGAATGGCTGAACTATCAGAACCATTCTCCCTGTCAGAGCTGGTGGGGGTCAGACTTTCTGCCAGCCAACAGTCCCCAGTTGGAGAGTAGATTGTTCTAGAAAGGAGGAAGGAAGCCGGCAATGGCTAGTTAAGGAACAATCAAGATACTCACAGCACCTGCTTCTTCAGCTGTAAAATGAGAATACTAACAGTGCTTAATAGGATTATTGTGAAAATCTAATGAATTAGTGGTATAAAGACAGGGCCCATAATAAACATTGGTATTTATTAGAGGGCCCATAATAATGGTATTTATTAAGTCCATAATAAACATTCAGTAAATGGCAGCTCCTGTTATAACATTGAAAGTCTTATGTTCCATTAATTTTATTTTAAGAAATGTTGCAGTAAACAGCTGCAAGAATGATTCATAATACACAGTAATCAAAGCTGGGGCCAAGGTGGCATTCGGTTCTGACAACGTGGGCCTTGTTATTTGGCACCCTGAGCCATATGCATTTGAAACTTTCAGAATGGCTCAGTCACCAGGAGTGTGGTCAGGGAGATAAAAGATAGGCAGAGTGGAGGGAGGGAGCTGAGTAATTGAGAGCTCACTTGGGGCTCCAGCAAGGCTGTGTGTGCTCTGTGAGGCTCAGAGTCCTGGGAAAGACCACTCCCATTTGTGCAGACAGGTAACCTTTTCATTCTGCCACCTGGGGGCCAGCCTTCAGGGTGTATTCCCAGTTCTTAGTGTGGGAAAGCAACTTAGCATAGCTATGGTGACTCGAGAGTTTTATGAGGAAAGACTGAAGTACTGTCTGAAGTATGTGTCTGTGTGCATCCATTTGTGTGGATATTTTAATTTTGGTATAGCTGGCAGTTGATGGCCAACTGCCAGCCATCGGTTGAACCCTCCCCAATTAGGTGAGGGTTCAAATAAGATAATAGTCTACAAATCCCTGGAAGCCTTGAGAAACCAAAGGTGGATTGTTATTCGGGGCACAGTGGGGAAAGTTGGTGAAGAGAAGAAAGGCAACGTAATTAAGATAATTAGCACACATATCCTTGCCAGTATTGAAAGCTGTTAAGGATTTGATTTTTTTTAGATGATATTATTCAGCTTTTGCTAAATATGGCTTATAATATGTCAGTCAATGAATAACTGTTTGCAAAATTGATAACCTGCTTTAGTACGCATGTCTGTCTTCTGTTCTTATACCAAATAAGACAATGAAAAACTGCAGGGAAGGGGAGGATATAGAGATTTTATTAGGAGTTATTGGGTGGGGGGCGACCACAGGGGATGGAATCCTGAGGGCCCGGCAAACTGAACAAGTATTCTTCCATGAGCTAAAGCCTCATCCCTTTTGATTTTGTTGTACATATATTGTTATCTTTTCAAGAACAAGGTGTCCTGTATTCAAGGCATATTACTGAACTCACAATGTCGCTGGAGATGACACTGAACCTCTGGAATGCTGGGATTATATATGTACACTACCATGTTTGGTTTTATGTACTGCTGGAACATGAACCCTAGGATTTGTACATACTGGTTAGTCAAGCACTCTGCCAACTGAGCTATATTTCTGTTTTTTTTTTTCTTTTAATTTTTCATTTGTTTTTATTATTTGTTTTGAGATAGGATCTTACCAAGTTGCCCAGGAAGGCTTTGAACAAGAGGTCTGTATGTCTTCCTTCTAATTTATAGGGTCCTTAAACATGTAGCATCCTCATCTTTTCCCTTCTACCCCTTATGTGTCAAAGTAAACCAGTGTGTCTCAAAGTAACATGGCACTGATTGTGGATTTAAATATCACTTGAGCATTTTGTGATCCATTACGTACACAATGAATGTATATGACACTTAGGAAAGACAGAATGTTAGTGTACATTGAAAGAAAGAGGATCTCTATGACTTGTGTGGTGGGTCACTGTCCACTGGGAATCACTAGGTGCCATGAGAAGCCATCAGTGCCATTCTTTCATGTGTTCCAACATTAAAAATCTCTGATACCATTCTAATCTTTACCATGGTAGCCTGAAAATAGCCAAAGCCCAAAGCAGTAGTGGTGCACACCTGTAGTCCTAGACTCTGGAGGCAGAGACAGGTGGATCTTGAGTTCAAGGCCAGCCTGGTCTACAGAATGAGTTCGAGGACAGTCATGGCTACACAGAGAAACCTTGCTTCGAAACCCCTCCCCCACAAAAAAAATAGCTAGCAGTGTCACATAAATGAATGATAGTGGCTGTATTGCAACAAAACTGCTTATGACACTGGAATTTTGTATTGTTATTATTTTTGTTTGTTTCTCTCCACCCCAACAATTACAAAATGAAGAAATGACTGTTAGCTTGTGGACTATGCCAGTGTAAGTAGTAGACCAACTTGGCATTGGACTGGTTTGTAGACTGGAGGTAGAGCAAGTCACCTTAGAAGTATTCTACCCATCAAGTAATGGTTGTATGAAGAGTGTTAAGAAAAATCAAGAGTAGGGAAGGAGCTTGCGTGTTGCTATTTGCCTGTTTCTCTTCTAGCAGTGGTCATTCCATCAGCTCTTGTTATCTGTCTTGTTCACAGGGTAGCAGGTACCTTTCTAGAGAGCAAAGGCATGGCCCATTTTCCTGGTATTTCCAAAGGTCTGTTTATACCAGGGAAGGAAGCAATGACCAAAGATGTGTGTCAGATTTGGTGTCACAATTGGTGTCTGGCTTTTCAGGTTTCTAAATGATGAGGTATTGTTTGAGGAAAATACTTAAATCCAATTCCATATGCTGCTTTAGTTGGCTGTGAGACCAGAACCCATTTCCTCACCTTCTTTGGTAGTTTTTGTGTCATGTTTGGAAGAGAGATCATTAAAACAGTGCTGTTTAAGTAGGGGATGCACACATCATTGAAATAAAGACTTCCGTTTTCACTGGCTCCCTGATGCCTAAGAATTTTGACTCTTGAGAGTCGATCTTCTTAAAGGTGCTTCCACGTTCTGTTTTTACTGAGGAACATGATTCCCAAATAGGATTAGATTTTTCATTCGGGAGCCTGACCTTCATGTTTTGTTATTATTATCTCTGACATTCATGCACTTTTAGTCCTACATAAATTGGGGCCCAAGACTCGTTGTGGCCTCCCATAAATACAGACTGTCCGATTGTTTAAAATTAGATGTATATGCACATTTTGGGGGTTGGTGATGGAGCTCAATGGTAGAGTATTTATTTATCATGCACGAGGACCCAGGATTGATACAACATAACCAAAACTCCACTTATTTTTCTTTTAAAATGTTTTCTTCTTGTGGATACAGTATAAAAAGCCACAGAAATCATTGTCTTAAGCTTATGGAAAAGGAACATACCCAACCTAATTACAGATAGTGCCTGGAGCAATCAGGGTAACTGATCTGCACTTTTGTGCACAATTCATGGTCCCATCACTGCAAGATTCTAGCACACCAGTGTTCAGCCTCTTTCCACACCTTGCTTTCTTTTCAACTCATTTCTTCCCCAGTGTGTTCCTACCCGATTCTATCAGGTTAAGCTGTTGTAAGCCTCAAAGGGACAATTCAGGACCCATCAAGATACTGGCCCAAGACAGTTTTCTTCCTGTTATTACTCAATTCCTATAGTTGTGTCCTCATATTTTGACACAGTAGAGGCTCATTGTGACAGGAGCTTAAATAAATAGGAGTTGGACTCATAGCCCATTTCCAGGAAAAATGAGAACAGCAGGTGTTATCTGATGTAATTAAAGTGTGTTGAACCCTGAACAAAGTACTCAGTGTAAATCTCTGTTGGTCCTTTACAATGAGGCAGCTTAGAATCCGTTCTATGAATTACCTGCTGGTTGGAAGGTCTGTGGCCTTTGGAAGGACATGTTGTAAATTTTATAGCAAGCCTACTAGGAAGTTCCTTGTCAATAATTTTTGAAAGATACTTAGAGGGTATTTAATCTCCTTTCTCTGAGCCCAGTTATCTTGTCTACACATGGGCATAACTTCCTTTCCCACTTAGCTAATGTTGGACTTTTTAAAAGAGGCATTACAAATTCTGAGTACAGTTTCTCAGATTACTGATCTACAAGAATGAGTGGTTCTTTTGCACTCCCCCCCCAATATCCATTTAAAAAGTTATGCTAATTGAAAAATCTCTTGATCGTGGGTGTTCTGCTGTCATAGTCTTGCTTAGGTGTAAAATTGCTGCATTCTAATCTCAATCCACTTTGTACTTTCCACAAATAACTCATAATCAAACCTAAATGAGTAACTTTGAAATGTTTGTATATTTTTGTCTTGATTTTACATACACACACACACACACACACACACACACACGCACGCACGCACGCACGCACACACACACACACACACGCACGCACACAGCTGATATAGAATTACTTAAATATTATAAATAATGTCAGCTATCTCTTTGGGCCACTGTGATTTTCTCATGTTTCTAGATATTTTAAAAGCCTTTATTGTGTAGGCTTGTGATGGAATTATTGCCTGCAAGTAGACATTTGCTCATCAACCTAAATGCCATTTTTGCCAGCTTCAACTGGTCTTTCCACTATATTCTTTCGCTTTCCTCTGAAGATGATCTTGGAACCAGCTACTACTGTTCTTAAGATAATAAAGAATAGGAGAGGGGGAACTTGTGGAATCATCTGGTTCTGCAGATGAGAAAGAGACCATGGAATATTTTTCTCTCAAGGACAAGTTAACCTCCCTCTTTCTTTAAAAAATAAATCCTTTTCTTTGAACCAATGAGGTTTTTTTTTTTTTTTTTATGAGACCTGGAGAAAAGGAGAGGGTGAGAGGGCCAGAGAGACACCCTGGAAGTCATAAGGCCACTTTCAGGAGTCAGTCCCCTCTTGCCACACGTACATAGGTTCTGGGGACTGAACCCGAGTTTTCAAGCGTGTGCAACAAGCCCCTTGACCAAGTGAGCCATCTCACTGGGCCCCTGGCTAGCCTGTGTCTTAAACAAAAAAGTATGAGAATCACTAGACAACATTTAAAATCCAGGCCTGTCTGCCCCTCTTCTGGTTCCAAGTCGGAATAGAGCAATCTTCCACTGGGGAATAATTTGTCTCTATTAATTGAGAACAAATGTGCATGCGTGTTTTAATTACACAGTAAATTAGGAGAATTTAAGATGCAAGAATATGTAAAAGCCAAGAATTCAAAACCAACAACTCAAAAATATAAACAGATAAGCAGGGAAAATATCTCAGCAGAAAAATGGAAGCAGGCTTCAAGATAAAGAAGGGGGAAAAGCAAGGCAAAGACAAGTGACTGGAGTTCTGCTAAACATCTTTTCAAGCAGAATGACTCTGATTTATGGCTGCAAGCCTTGCTGGTTGTATGTGGCAGGGGGAAGAAGCTGCACTCACAGGACTATTCCAACATGCCTGGCTGCAGCCAGCAGCTCTCCAAGTCTTCAGTGGAGAATGCAGAGTAAGGATTTCCTGTGTGAACTCAGACTTCAGAAACTCCTATAGCACGGGTTCCCACTGGGTCTATGAATTTTATCATCTGTGCAGTGTTTGTATGTAGTGAAGTTTTTGTGAGGCAAGGCTCTCTCAGAATGTTTCTTATGCTTTAAAGCATCCATTCTCCTAAATGGAGGAATTCAAAGCTGCTACTTGAGTACCGTGGACATTTGTTATCTATGTTCTCTGTCATTTAGAAATAACCAGAGATACCCTCCCAAAAAACTGCTGTTGCTTTTTGGTTTTAAGGCAAGAAAATTCAGACTTTTAAAAAAAAAAAAAATCTCAGACTTCACTGTGGAGGGCAGTAGGTGTTCATTCAAATTTGGTGTCATCTGGGCTGACTAGATGGCTCTGAGGATAAAGGCAAATGCCACTAAGCTTGATGACCTGAATTTGATCTATGGGACCCCCATGGTGGAGGGAGAGAACCGATTCCAACAAACTGTCCTATGATCTTCACATGTACAAAATGGCACATTTAGAAAGCACATGTATGTTTGTGTGCACATATATAGCTATGCCACAAACTAACATTTATACCATACACCTATCTGTCTGTCTGTCTACCTACCTACCTATCTCTCTATCTCTCTACCTACCACACACATAATACACATCCCATAATAGATTTCCCTGGACCTATGAGTGCTTACATTGCTACTTTAAATCCTTCTGGGAAGAAATTTAGACATAAATAAAACACATGCATCTCCACGTTGTAGTAGCTGGAAGACTGATTACAGAGAAAGGGTGCTGGTATTCACGCAACTATAATTTGGGGCAGGAATGTAGCCTTTGAGTTTGGTTCTGTTGATGGAAGCTAGGGAAGGTCCTCTTAAAATGGAGGCCCAGGAGCTGGGTAATAGGACCTCCGGCTGACCTCCAAGGTTAAACTAAGATAATCTGTGCCTTCCTAGTACTACTTTAAGCCTTTTCAGGTACCATTATTTATAGTCTGCTATGGGGTTGCTTATCTTGTGTCCCCCCATTAGACTTTGAGCTCCTTGGGAAGGAAGGCCATCACCCCTGTGTGTTTATCGTTTGTTTTGGAGATAATGTTTTCCCCAGAGTAGGCAGAAATGAGAATCAAGTTAATGATCAAGACACGGGTAGGAGACTTTTGGCTTTCACGTGGATCACCATAAGGTTGTTCGCCATAGTAAGACTGTCATGAATGTCATGGGATTGTTTGGGTTGAAAGTGCCATTAGCTTTGGGAAAGCTCCAAAGCTTAGTGATGATTGGTGTTTTCCCAGCACAAATTTGCTGCCCTAGCTCTTAAGAGATAAACAACTTGTCTTAAATAGAAGTGATCCAATTAGTTTGTAGTAGCTGATCCCTAAAAACTATAGGATGTAGTTTGTGGGTTTTTTTTTTCCTTCATATATATATACCATACCAACCCAAATTAGTGAAAAGAAAGCAAGGTGACAAAGGTCAGTATGTGAGCCCTGAGCTGACGGTTCCATCTTCAACATGGTTGGAACCAGAGGGTGTCTGTTCCATTGTAACTGGGGTGCAAGCATTCTGACTCTTCTCACGCGCGTGGATTCTACATATCCATATCATCATGACTTCCCCTTTCCTGCCCTCCATTCTTTGGTAGAACGAACAGCACACTATGGTCCCATTTATCAAGACACAGTAGGTCTGCATCTCAGGCAGAGAAGGAGCTTTGTAATGATTCTTGGCTTAGGTGGCTCACGCATATCTCAAAAATATACCCCCATAAATGTCTTTGACCGGCCCACAAATCATCCGTGTTTTCCCTCCATGAAATGCCGATGAAGCAAGTGGGGGAACAGGAAGTCTACTTTCGGAGCCAGTCAGTTCTTTTTCATTCTCTAATAAAAATTTCGTTTTCCCCAAAGAGGATGGTGGGAAATCCCGCAGCACCGTGCCAGGGGGCGGTCAGCATTGATGGTGGAGACTACACAGGAGAGGTTAATAATTAAGAAGCTGGTGGCCCTCCCACTCCTGAGGCAATGTCTGTCCTTTGCTGAAGCAGTCCCCCAGCCAGCACCTGATCTCAATGCCAAGAACTGGCTCGTTTTGTTGCTGACTCTTTTGTGGCTTTCTTGCTGTCCTAAGCTACGTGCTGACTCCGGTAGGCTGTTCGGCTGCAGGTTGCGTCTCTGCGGGCCCAGACCTGCCTCTCCCTTCCTTTTCTGCCACAGGCTTCAGGAACAGGCCCTAGGGGACCTGGGATTAAGCACCTCAAAGCATCAAGGGGGACTTTACAGTGCCTAAGCGCTTTCCTGCCTTTTATAGATTCTCCTTGGAGCAGTGACATAAAGCGAAAAGAAAAGAAAAAGAAAAAAAAATCATTGCTTGGGTTTTAATGCCAAGTAGAAAACTGAGTTATACAGTCAGCTCTTTTCGCTAGAGAGTCTAAATTAGAAAATACTTTCTAGACCCCCAACATGTTTTGGTAGGTTATTTCCTCATCTTTAATGTGGAAATCTTGTACACCTACAGCTTTCAAATATTCTGCAGATGTAGAATTAAAATCTAGCATATAAAGCAGACACAGAACACTTAGATTAGAGAAAAGAAGGACCCTCTTAGCCAGGTGTGGTGGCGCATGCCTTTCTCCCAGCATTTGGGAGGCAGAGGCAGGCTGATCTCTGTGAGTTCAAAGCTAGCCTGGCCTAGCCTACTAGTTGACTAGTGTAATGAGTTCCAGGATAGTCAGGACTATGAAGAAAGACCTGTCTGTCTGGGGAGGGGGAGGAAAAGGAAGAACCTTTGATTCACGTGAAGTCCGGTGTAAGCAGAATGAGCCGGAAGTCACTGGGGTCTCCCTTCACATGCTAAAATTGAGCTGCTGGACTGTGAGGCATGATAATCTGTTGGAGGAAATGTAGACCTACTGGGGTAAGAATTCTGACATCAGTGCCTGGCCCTGCAGCTTGCTGTGTGTCCTTAGTTCTCAACCTCCCTCAGATTCAGTTTCCCTATTAGGTGAAGATGATGAATGAGATCATCTCTTTTACAGTATGGCCCACAGAGGTTTCCAGTAAGTCATGGCAGTATTACTGTTATTTTCATTGTCGGTGTAGAGAGTCAATAGTAATTTTTTTGTAGTTTGAATTTAGGGAATAAGCTTGCGAGTAGAAGTAGTGCCAGTCATAAAAACTGCCTGTTCTTTTAATGTGTGCGTTCTTCCTTAGTGAGCACTTCAGCCATGGTCGGAGTGTGTCCAATTTAAAAGACATGGAATGGTTTGTTGTCTTAGAATACACTGTGTATGTCATTTCTCAGCACTCTCATTTGTACAGCGTGGTAGGAGTGGGCAAAGCTGTTATCTGGTGATTTTTCACTTTTTCTTATTCAAGTGAGAATGAAATACCAAATCAAGAGTGCTCAGGAATAGCAAGAAAAGAATTGAAGTTGCGTTCTAGAACAATGTAAGGTCCTCCCTGCCTCTGCAGTGCTAGATCCCCTGCTGCTGCTCTATAAAGTCAAGCGTACATCTGGGGTACAAACACAGATAAAGCCCTGCTCTTTTTTGGTGTCCTTTCTATCCATTAAAAAGAGCTGTGGAGAGTTTCTGAGAACGGCTCTTGGAACAGAGTCATCTATAGGCAATGGAAGAATTGCCAAGGGGCAGACCGTGGGAATGAAGACATATATCATGATGAGACTTTAGGGGTACCTGCTGGGACCCCGGCATAAGGTACCGTGCGTGTGAGACTTAGATAACCAGCTCAGTATCAGAGAAGATGGGGATATCACATGAGTATTTTTATTGCTTAAATTGTTAAATTTTCCCCACAGAAGATCTTCCATTTTCTTTCTGTTTGTCTGTTTGTTTGAGACAGGGTCTCACTATGCATCTCTGGTTGTCTTGGAACTCATTATGTAGACCAAGCTGGCCTTAAACTTACAGAGATCCTCCTGCCTCTACCTCCTGAGTGGTGGGATTAGAGGCATATGCATCCATCAGCCGGCTTCCATTCACTTTCTTTTTTTTTTTTTTTTTTTTTTTTTTTTTTTTTTTTTTT
>CABHPP010109198.1:63723-87693 GCA_902168425.1 Peromyscus attwateri
TTTTTTTGGTTTTTCGAGACAGGGTTTCTCTGTCTAGCTTTGCGCCTGTCCTGGAACTCACTTGGTAGCCCAGGCTGGCCTCGAACTCACAGAGATCCACCTGCCTCTGCCTCCCGAGTGCTGGGATTAAAGGCGTGCGCCACCACCGCCCGGCAACTTTTTTTTTTTTTTTTTTTGGTCCATTCACTTTCTTAACCTGTAGCATGTGACTATCTGCTTAGCCCCCATTGGAAAAATCAGGCATTAGAGATGTAAGTAAAACCATCTTTTGAAGTTGCCTAAGTAAATTCTTCCTTAGGAAACACTTTCTAAGCAGGAGAGTGCTCAGACTTTCTCATTGGACTGCTTGGGGCTTCTACATGAATGCTGTTGTGGACACACATTTAAAGGAGTTGCTAGAAAACTGGACACAGACTATTTGTTCTGTAGTGCAAATAAATGTCGACACTGGCTAGATTCTTTGTACAGCATTTTCAGATTCAAAATCCAGAATCTGAAGTGTTCCAATCAAAAGCATTTTGAGAAGTGTCATGCGACCATAGGAGGGAAATTCTGCTCTAGACCTCATGTGACAGGTTATAGTCAAAATGCAGGTACACCAAAAATATTGCATAAAATTACCTTCAGGCTCTGTGTACAAGTATGTATATGAAGTCCTGTGTGAAGCATGTGGCTAGATTTTGGTTTTGTCCCCAACAGCATCAATATGTGTAGTCAGATGTTCCCGAAGCTGGAAAAAAAAATCCACAATACAAAACATGTCTGGCCGAAAGCATTATGGATAAGGCATATTCCATTTATATTGCACATGCTTTTTTAAGAGTCAAGACTAGGAGTGGCCTAATACTCCAGTAATCCATGGTGTCAGGGGAGCTTAGGGTCACTGGCCTCTATGTCTCAGGGCTGGGTGTGGAGACCCACCATTTGACGTTTTATCAAGTGTGATTTTTATTATATCAGAATGTTTTACAGTGCTTAGTGGATTAAAGTTAAGCATTTTCTTATCAGTTGTTCATACCAGCCACTGTGAAAGTCTCTAGGGATATAAAAGACACAGGTTATTCTGCCCTTGGCCTGCTGTATTAGGTATCCCCAGCCTTGGGACAAGTCCTGAAAGGGTTTTGGTAAATACATGCCTCCTCTACAGGTAGTGTGATTACAATCTGTAGGCCGCAGAGGATGCAGGGAAAGTGTGATTCTTTCCAGGCACAGACTTCACAGGAGAAACCTTGAGCTCAGTTTAAAGAGGTGAGAAGTCAGGTTTCTACACCCATGTGTCCTCCAGGCAAAGAAACAACACTGAGCATTAATGAGGCTAAGAAGGTAGCCTGAGGTTGGAGAATTGTCATGGGTCTCTTGGCTGTTCCTTCTACAGTTTGCTGTCTTCGAGTTCAGCTGTTATGTGAAAATAGGATGATAATGTGTACTAGCCTATAGTACCAGAACATGAACTCAGCGCTCGGCAGGTAAGACTTAACCAGAAGTAACGTGTCACTAAATGGAGGCACAAGCAGCGAGGACTGACATGAGTCAGGAAACTGCCAACTAATACCACTTTTCACCTATACCTAGTAAGTGGATGGTGCGAGGCTGTGGCTTCTACTCCGTGGTTTCATTTCAAGGGGGGTGGTGGTGCTTAAAATGACACTGTATTCCGTGTTTAAAGTTTATGGGAAGACCCATTTTAGAATAACTGTGTGGTTAGGATGAGGGTGTAGAGTGCCTCTGACCAGGCCTTTTCTCTTTGCCAGGCCTCTTAGGAGGTCTACATGGGGTTGAGGCTGAGAAAGAAAGACTCATTCACAAGCAACCTTTTCTAGACCATGTGTGGGTGCAAGCCTCTGTTTGTGGCTTAGTGACGGAGGTTGCCCTGCGTGTTACTGTTGCTGCCCCTCTTTCCACAGGATATTTGCTCTACCTAGATTCAGTCCTTCTAGACTTCATTCATAATACTAGCTTCTGAGAGGATGTGCCTAACCCACCATGAGGTAATAATGGCCAAATCTTTGTTTTAAGGTTTTGTGACTTTGTAACTTTGATTTTCCTCTTCCCCAAGACTGTCCAAGGGCCTTATTGCCTGCATCACGACTCCAAATGCTGAGCCTGATCCTTGGTGGGCTGCCTGCATTCATTTTATATGTGTGTCTTGTATGTATACAACAGAATCTCTGTGTTGGTTGTGGCACCCTTTATACCCGCTGTCTAGGATGGTTTCCCTGGAAATCAACCTGAAAAGAGGATTTGTATGCAAGTGATTTACCGAATGTTTTGTAATATATAGAATCCAGTAAAGGTATAGGGAAACAGGATAGGGCAGGGCCAGAAGCTGGTCATTAGGTTTAGTTGAAATCCAACCTCAGTCTTATCACACGGGGCATATGTAGCATGGGTGGTTTGACAACGTGGTCTCACCTTAAGAATGGGAGACTTCTCTTCAGACTCCTATACTTGTCAGTTGTTGGCTGTAGGCTGACCCTTGGTAGAGGAAAAAAATCACCCAGGCATTTCTCTGTTGGTAGCACTACAACGGCTTAGTTACAAGGACAGTACTCAGGAGACCTTATCAACCAGCAGCTTGGGTCTATTGCACTGCCCAGCAAAAGGGATCCAGGCAGTGTATACTTCCATTATACCCACTGATTAAACTCCTACTGACCCTTCAAGACCCAAACAGATCCCACCTTGGAGACATTTTCCCCAGATTAGGAAGCTTCTTTCTGAATTAATGATGTTATCAATCTCTTGTTTCTTGGTGTCTCATTATAGAGTTGATGAAGACCTACTTTCCATCACCACAGATTGGCTTAATGTCTGGTTCCCTGCTAGACTAATGAATTTCTTGAGGGCACAGGAAGTTTTAATTCACCTTTAAATAGCTACTCCCCAGACCCCAGGCTGTCCCTGCGTAGCTGTTCAGGAAAGGGCCTTTGAATTGAAATGAGCTACAACATCCTTGTAGGCCGCCTGATGCTTTGCTCCTAGAGGCCCCTCTCTTGGGGCCTCTTCTAGAATGTTGCTCAGCCTGTTTCTCTTTCCTCCCATAATCCCACCAGCACTGAGATTTTACAGTGGACTCTCTAGGTACTCTTTGTGGTTCTGTCACTGATTTCCACCCATCCCATAGCATGGGGCTACCCTACATCATCTCCCTAGTCAGCTTGGGCAGATGGCCTGCTGTAGTATGCCACGTCCATGATCTGGGCCCTAGTATCTGAACAAGTATCACATTTTCTATGATGGTCTGACTGCTCTCGGAAGCTGACAAATTTTGGCTCTATTAGTGAATGCCTTGACCTACCAGAGTGACTATGAAAATTGTTTTCAGGAAAACTTGAAAATGATCAGTAGACTTAGAATCATTTTAGGGACTGATAAGGGTGAGCACTTCCTAGTTTAGACTGGAACTCGACTCTGAATGTTGCAGTTACAGTCCACTAACCAAATGGAAATTTTCATTCACTTATTTATGTACTCAATACAACCTCATTTCTTCTGTTAAATGTACCAAGTGCTTGGTCAAGGCAACATGAATAAGATTTAACTCTTTGCATAATTATAAAAGGAATTTATAATTAAGGGGAGGAGATGGACTTGACAGATATGTACCCAACTCATGCTCATCAAAGAAATATTGGGATCTATACCACAAGAAGGGAAGTGTGTAGCAGTTTAGAATCTAATTTCTAGGGGTGGGAAGTCAGTGGTCGAGTGTGTACTCTTTATACGTGAGGCCCAAGTTCGGTCTCAGCACCCACAACAGCAATGTCAACAACATCAACAATCAGACACTTCAAGTTAGAGAGGCATGAACCAAATTGCCGTTATTTATCAGTTGTGAAATTTTGGACAAGTAATTATCTCAGTTTTAACTTTTTAATCTAATAGATGGAAGTAGTACATACTTAACAGTGTTGTGAGCATTCCATAAGAAACTCTTCATAAAATACAACTTGATGAATGTTAACAGTTGTGATGAATGTGACTGACAGTGAACAGGACAGTTCTTATACAGAGAAGGAGCAATTCCTGGTGTAGTGGCATGTGAGTGGGGCTTTGAATTTTCACATCTAGTGCATGGAAACAGACTAAAAAATGGACAAAAAAATTGCATGCTTTATGAAGGAAATAGAAAATGGTGTGATGTAGCTGAAATGTTCTGATCAATGCTTGTTAAGTTTCAGTTCTCCAGTTCTGATAGAGTTGGGGTTGGAGAGATGGCTCAGCAGTCGAGAGTGCATGCTTCTCTTACAGAGGATCCAAAGTTTATTCCCAGCACCCATTGCAGGCAGCACAACTCATAACTACCTATTGCACTCCAGCTCCAGGAGATCCAGTGCCCTCTTCTGACCTTTGAAGGCAGTTGGACACACATGGCATATGTTCATGCAAACACATATGCATACATAAATGAAAATAAAGCATTAAAAAACAGAAACATATGGCAAGGTGAATGCTAAAAATGTTGAGTGATAAAAAAAGAATTCCTGAAATTTTTTGGTTCATAGAACTTGGAATGCACATGCACTTATTTGTGTGTTAATAGTCATTCATCTTAAGGAGTTCCAGTGGACACTGGGTTCAAGCATGTCTTGTATCAAAACAATTACAAGTATAGTGAATTCATCCTTAACAGGTTTAGAGATCACCACCCTAAAGAAAAACTATTGCTTCTATAGCCTCTTTTTAAAAGCTATATTTTATTTTTTAAATTATGTGGTGTGTGTGTGTCTGTACATGGTGCGTGTGTGCGTGTGCGTGTGTGCGCGCAAGTGCATGCATGCACATTTGTGCCTGTGAGTACAGGTGCCTGTGGATGCTCAGAGAGGAAGTTGGACCCTTTGGAGCTGGTTGGGAGCTGCCCAGCATGGATGCTAAAAACTAAATTTGGGTATTCTAAGTGGTACATGATCTTTACCTCTAAGGCATTTCTTTTGAGATGGTTCTATATGAAGATGGTATTATGTTTGAGGTTGTAGATTTGCCCAATTGAAAATATCTGTGATGCTGGGAACATTCTCTGAAACATACAGAGGACTAGAAAGCTAAATTTTCTATGTTTTAAAAATCTTAATTATTTTAAATTAAAGTAGTCCAGGTCACCCAGGGACACCATATTGTATAGTATAACAATCTAGTAAGAACTTGAGATCTTCACATAAAAATGTGCAGAGGTGAAACATTGAATTCAGATCCTTGCATTCAGTGATTGAAGGAGGGGTTTTCTAAGGAAACCTCTAGTTGGTTCTGAAAGTGGAGACCTATAAAACTACCTGTTTATTTTGCTCAATATTGTTTTAGTGGATGTTCACATCAACTAAGACAAAAGAAAGCTGTGCCCCAATGGAGTGCTCTGCAAATTATATGTTGATGTTAGAGCCTGTACTGCCTATTTTATGTCAAGTAGACAAAAGCTAGAGTCATAAGAGAGGAAGGAACCTCATTTGGAAAAATGCCGTCGTAAGATGAGGCTATAGGCAAGCCTGTAGGATATTTTCTTAATTAGTGATTGATGCTGGAGGGACCAGCCCATTGTGGTGGCGCCATGCCACCCATGGGCTGGTGGTCCTGAGTTCTATAAGAAAGTAGGCTGAGCAAGCCATGAGGAGCAAGCCAGTGAGCTGCACCCCTCTACGGTCTCTGCATCAGCTTCTGCTTCCAGGCTCTTGCCCTGCTTGAGTTCCTGTCCCGACTTTCCTCCATGATGAACAGTGTGGAATCATAAGCCAACTAAACCCTTGTAGTTTTAGGTCATGGTATTTCACCTTAGCGATAGTAACCCTAACTAAGACAGAGCCACAGGAAACATTTGTCGTTACCAGGCTCTATTCATAAACCAGAGACCCCCAAGCCAATGTGAGTTCATGCTCTCTTGCTCTTTCTTTGAATCTAGGGTTTGCTTGCTACGTAGTGCACAAGAGTTAGTTTTCTTCCTAGTCTCATATTTTAAACTGTGGGGAAGAAAACAAGCCTTCTAGTCTTTATTGTGTGTGGAGGGCTAATGACAAGAGCCCCACTCTGTGTCTTGTTTTCTGGCTTGCAGCCAGCACATTTGCCTTGTGGAATGGTTGTCTTCAAGCCGTCAAAGATGAGCGTCCACCAGGGAGAGGACAGCATAAAGAAACACAGACTTCATCAAGCACTCCGATTCAGCAAGATTCCATTTGAACTGAATCAGGGCCCGGGGTAGGGCATGCTGTGGAGTGTCTGCGTGGAAGCTGACATTTTAATGATTTGATTAGTTTAGGAAGAATATTTTTATGGCTTGTGTCATCAATTACATGAAGTATTAAGTGAAGTTGTTACATTATGATGAACTCCCCTTACTTACCTCTCCTGAGTACTTGCGCTGAGATTACAGCCCAAGACCCTGTGGGTAATCTCACGCAATCCTCTTAAAGAAACACTGTTTAATGACTAAAGCTGTTAATCATGTTAAATACATGCAGCCTCCCTGGGGGAAAAATGCCAACCAAGCAAAAATCTACAAAAGGTTTTTGAGTGAGCTAAGCAGGGTGCTTGGTTGTGTTTGGGTGCTAGACAGATGGGATTGGATTGGAGGGAGGGAGTATGTGAGGTAGTAGTCAAAGGAACTACAAGGATGGCATTAATGATAAACTGGTAGTTGGGGAGCGTGTGCTGCTCCTGACTATACATAGAAGATGACCGACTCACAGTGGCTTAAACTATAGGGGAAATGAGGATGTGGATGGTGCAATGTGATTTGTACTGCGTTACCTTTTGTTTATAATCAGCGGCCTGGTGGTGTTAGGGTACCAGGGCTTTGCCCTCTTGGTTTTCCCTAGATGATTTTGAAGTGATGTCTGATTTGTAAAAATGGCAGCTACACCCAGACTTTGTGACCAGTGTCAGTTTTTGTGACTTGTGAGATGCCGTCCATGAGAAAGGTCCCACATAGATTTATGAATGTGTTAGATAGTGGGATCTGGAGGTTTTGGAGCCATACACTGTCTGAGATACTAAGAACAGGCTCAGGCCTAACAATCCAGAGGTAGGGAGTGAACCTCTGCTGCCCAAGGTTTTATTTATGGGAAGAAAGTGAGTGTATAGGTTACTTCCTCCTACTCATGGCCCCTTTTGTTTCCTTTACGGAGTTTTCAGTGGAAATATGTTGCCAAGTCAGACCACTGTTTGATTTGAAAAAAATAGAGAATTTGTGCAGTTTTCAAAAGGTAGAGAGAGGCCTTTTGGCGTGATAGATTCAATTGAAAGGAAAAATATCCACAGTGCGTTTCACTAAGGCAGCTTTCTTCATTCAGCCCCCCTTGGCCATGAGTTCCTCCTGTGGGAACCAGGCTGGGAAGTACTGAGCATAGCACCACACCGTACAGTTTAGCTATCATTAATAGGGTCCATGCTTCTAATATGTGTGGTACAGCACACTGACATCTTGGCTTGTCTGTGGACCCATCTTATTCATTAAGAGACATTGTAGAGGTGCTGATCCCCTCCGAAAAATAAGAAAGCTATGATTTAGAGATACACTTATTTGTGTTAGCACATTAAAGTTGAGATTGGATGCCACAAGAGTACTTTCTGAAGAAAGTAGGGTTGGGTTTGAGGGATGGAAGAACATGTGGGTGTATTTGTGGAAGGTGTGTGTGTGTGTGTGTGTGTGTGTGTGTGTGTGTGTGTAGCTGTAGACATGACAGTGTTGCCTCTTAACCTGAAGTGTTGTTTTGGGGATCTCACCATGGGTGGAAGGCCTCTTTAACCCTCTTCATGCAGTTCTCACCTTACCCAAGGAAATATGCAAGGCCTTACTTGGAGATAATGCGACTGGGACAGAGCTCTAGAGCCAGGAAAGTTTAGTAAGCAACCGGGTGATTTTCAGGCCCCAGTGTATTTCAGTAACCAAACTCCCTCACCTTGCTTGTCCTCTTCTGCTGTGCGCTGCTCACTCCCAGTGATGCTCTGAGACAGAAGCCGGGTGGAATCAGCAGTGCAGAAAGGGCTGGAATGGGCTGAGACTCCCAGCCAAGTCCTCAACTTGTCTATATCCTGCACACCATGTTTTTGGGGTGAGGAAAGAGGATTCTGTACTTTAAAATAAACAAAAGGACAAAAGACACCACAGTGCTAGGGTGGGTCACCAGGTATATTGTGGAAAAAGTCAGAGGAATAGAGCTTTCCCTGGTTCTTTGAGCAACTAACTGACTGGCTGCCTGGGAACTTGATGTGCTTTACACCCAGAGCAGAAAGATAGGATCCCTTTAATTATACGAGGAAGCAAATAAGGTCATCCAGAAAAGAAACAAGGGGCACGGGGCACGGCAGGTCATTAGAGAGCCTTTTGCCAGTGGGCACTGCCCCCATTCACCTAGAGCTTCATGCGAAATCATCTCATAGTCTAAAATCATCTCACAGTCTAATGAACCCTGGGGGCCAATTGTAACACCCAGGAAGCTCACCAGGTACTGTCTGCCTCTGTACTCTCCTCTTACAGACTCTCCAGTTCCTTCCCATTCCGTCACTCAACTTCTCTGGGTCTCAACTCAGTGTATTCATGGAGACAATCAACAGTGTCTTCTTTCCTTGAAGACCTCCGATTCCAAACACCATTGTGAAAGAGAGAAGCCCAGTGCTCAGTGAGCACCCACTGATAGTATTTCTCCTGTGTATGTGGGAAAGGGCAGCCGGGAAGAATTCTGAAAGCCTGTATGTGTGCCCCAGGCTGAACAGTTGCCAGATACTATAACTGCCTTTACAAGCTGAAGCAGGTACGGGCTCTTGCAGATGAAAGTAGGAATTCACGTTGACTGAGAGATGGAGACAGAGGTTTGGCTAGTGGAGATGTAGAAAGGATTCCCAGAGCATGGACCTAGAAGGGAGGGACCAATTCCCTCTCTGTGAATAGTGAAGCTTCGTGCTGAGCAGGGCCAGGAGACATATCCCCACCAGATCCCTGCCAACCAAGAGGGGTGTGATGGAACACACTAAGAATGCAGAGGTAGGAGGAGTAGGAGAGAGGGCAAAGTTGTGGCTATTTCCATACTCCCTAAACCTTGTTTCTCCCCTCATTATTCCATGTAACAAGTGTTTTTGGTTGTGAGTGTGTCAGCCCTGAGACACACTGGCCAGAGCAGGTAGCAAGACCACGAGAGTCCTGTTAATCCTGGGCTGACATTCTAGCAGAGAATAAGCAAGTTAGCCAACATACAGATTAAAATATGGGAGAGTAACAATGTACAGCAGAGAATTAAAATTGGTTTATGTTATGCCAGGGATCAGCTGGATTTACGAAGACCAGGAGATCCCTTTAGAGGAGACTTTTGAGGTAGAAAGAAAGTATAGAGTGGACACATTGTGAAGGCTGAGAAAAAAAATCCCTTGTTATCATCAGTCTAAAGACCCTGAAGTGGACAAGAGCTTGGCGCATGCGGGGAGCAGCAAACAGGCCAGCCCGAAGGGAGCTGGTAGGGAAATGAAAGAGCATTGAAAAGGTTCGGATTGCATTCTAACTGGGTGTCTTTGAGCACATGGCTCTATCTCTCTGTTCCTTTTGTTGGCACTTAGGGCTTCACACTAGATTTCGGTTGTTCATGAATGCTAGTCCAAATCATCTTTCACCTTTCATTTTGATGGTGATGTTAACAACAGTCACCATGTGCTTTCTGAGGCACCTTGATATTGTAAAGCTGTGGATGTCTTGACCTCGTATGTGGCATTATAATTGGTCTGTGCACAAAGGAAGGTTCTAGGAGTGGGGATGATTGTCATGGTTGAATAGGAAAAGGGAACAGGAAGTGAGTCATCTGCACCACCTTCAAGAACCCAAGCTAGGTGCTCAGGATCACATTGATGCTGGGAGTAGACGCCCAGGGTTCCCCACCAGGCTTGACACATTTGGGGAAGGTAATTTTAGCATGGGTAGGCTGCAGGCCTCGCTGCTTTTGCCCTCAGCCTCAGTAACTAGAGTGGATGCCATTCAAGCAGCTTTCAGTGTCTTAAAACTAGTCTTATCGTGAGGTAAACAAAACACCTTCTCTGATTTTCCAAGTACATCAGTGAAATCTGCCAATAGGGATTGTTCCCTGGCCAGTGCCTGGTTAAGTGGAGGGCTGATTATCCTGAACCTGCTGACAAGGCTCTGAAACCACTAACTTTCCTGTCCAGCATGCTTCTTCTAGAGACAGGCATTCTGGGTGTTGATGCACCAAAACCCCTTCTATATAGCATTTGACCAAAGACTCCATTTTCCTGTTCTGAAACTCAATACGGATCTCTGAGTTTTAGTAAAACTCATGATCCCAAATCACAGTAATTCCAGTTTCTTTCTAAAAACACTTTTTGTATGAGTGCATAGTGAATGGCAATGTGGTAAAAATAAATGTGTTCACTTATTGTCTATAAGGGCAGTTGCTTCTTTCAGATGGTCTTTAATTATTTTAAGTTTGAGAGTCACAGCTTGGTTGACTAAGTCTTTCAAGTGATCAAAAATCTAGGTCCCAGACAGTGGGATGCCAAGAAGCTTTGGAATTCTGCCCTTAGCTGTAATGGGAGCCCAAGGAGTGAATTCGGTCAGTGCCATGACATCCCTAGCAAGCAAGGATAAGCCCTGAAGGGCATATTGGATGGTGATATGGAGTGATAAAGAATGGGGCAGCCTGGGAAGTATATTGTTGGAAATGGGTGTTCAGCCTGCTTTCTTTGGGTCTCTGCAAGACTGATAACCTTGAGAAAACAAGCATATCAGTATTTAGTTAATGACTACCTCTCTGCCCTTTGTTCTTTACCGTCCCATTCTTGCCATGTATGCGCATTCTCTCTCTCTCTCTCTCTCTCTCTCTCTCTCTCTCTCTCATATATATATATATATATGTACATATATCACATACACATACATATATTTATCAGGATAACTTATAATTTATAAAGATTTATGAATTCCTGATGGCTCGGCCTACCTTGTATCTAATCCTGTCTTCTGGAGAGTTGGGAGTGCAGGGGAATATGCAGGAAATGTATCCAATTATCAGTCCCTCTGCCTGTCGAAGAGGACTCTGTTAACTTGTCATGTTGCATATATAAATATAGAACTATATATTTAAAACTTGATAGACACTCTGCAATCACATTTGCTCTCCCCCTCCCAAATCCCTGTAGCCCCAATCCATATTTAGAAGTGGTTTTGAGGGTTGACCATGCACAAATATTTAGAGATAAGTCTAGAGAATGAAGAACGCTCTATGATCTTTGACATCTTGGTTGTATGTGTAATTATCCTATTTTTTAATACAAGGATGAAAGAATGAATTTGCGTTCAGTTACCCAGATTTCATAGCCTGGGGAAGAAATGATGACTGTCAGTCATTATCCCCACCACCGCCACCATTTCCCTTCATACCTCCTCCTTTCTCCCGAGCGTGAGCATCTCAAGAAAGATGTTAACTGGCTCCACTTCTGGGAGTGACAGTGAATGACAGATAGTCTTGCACTTCTTGATCAGTGACAAGCTCGTCCATGTGGCCTCCTCTCCCACTCAGCTACCAACACATAGATAGATAGAAACCCATATTGAGACAAACACCCATATATAGACAGATACCCATCTTGGGCAGAGTGTTAATATGGCTATATAATCTACAGTTGATCATTCCTGGGATGATCTTCATTTTTGACACACTACTTCTATCTTATTCCCTCTGACCTTAGTGGGAACAGAAATGTGTAAATTGCTATGATGACTTACTAGAAAGAGCTGCTTGTAACGCTATGAGCTTTTGAAAGGTGGCATTATTTATCGTCAGTTCACGCATTCACAAGATGTTGAACTCAAACTCTTTCAGTTAGTCTGGGAGGAAGACGAGAGTTGAATGATATTTGTTGTTGATTATGGTGTCTCTGTGCCTGTCACGTTATGGAGTCAAGTTGTTGGAGCCTGTGCATAGAGTGGCAGGGAGAAGCACTCCTGTGATGTGACACTTCGGTTATTTAGCTAACTACCCGTGGATGGTCTCTTTGAGCTAGTCTTGTATCTATACTATGCCTCTGTTTCTTGACCTGCCTCATAGTTCTTTCCTCTATTCTGTATCAGAGTCACAACTTGGTCAGGCTGTTCCCACTGACCGATTGACTACTTCGTGCATCCTCAACCCTGCTATGCCCTGTTGTGTGGGAACTCACTTCTGTCCAGCAGCCTATGTGGTATATGTCTCTCCGATCACCCTCACTAAAGAAAGGAAGGATCAAAAAGATTGAGATATACTTTCAAGTATACTCCACCATTTGGAGTGCTATTTGACCAACCAGGAATTCAAGTCTTTGCATTTTCTCTTGGCCTTGGCTTTTTAATGTTCATTTAATGGGTGTGTAGCTCAAGGTCATTGGGCTGCCCTTCCCCATTTCCATCTTGGTTATAAATGGTCGCTGTATAAGGAGACAGTCTTACCTTTCTTACTTTCTTCCTTGAAAATAAGAATGTTCCACTCTATAATTCACTGCGCTGATTTTTTTTAAACTATTGATTGATGTGTCAAGAAACTCTGTGGGCTCTGAATACATGTGTCTTCACTCATTTTTTAATGACAGCCAGAGCCCCAGCCTGTGGTTCTCACATGTTTCAAGATTATCAGTTAGGAAGGGCAGAGATGTGCTCTTACTGGTTTCTGGTGGGTGTGAGAGCTGCACCCTTTGTGGTTGAGATTCTTGGCTTCCCTTGATTGTGTGTCCCAAAAAAATGTAAATGTTATCATCTCCATTTGTAATTCCCACTTCATGTTTTTCCGGAGAAATTTTTTCCCTTCCTCAATCTAATGAAACAGACTTGAAAAAGCAAAACCAGAATAATTTGAGAAAGTTTGAGGTTAAGTAAACAAAAGCTGAGTAAGTTGTAGGCTTTCTGCCTATGAGATATAATTTATTGTTTTATTGGCCTTTTATTTTGTTTGCTTGCATGCAAGCATTCAACCAAATAGTTATAAGACAGCAGACACCCTGGTAAGTGCTGACTTACAGCAGTGAGCTGATGGATGACTCCTGCCCTGCTTCCTCAAGCTTATCAAACAGAACTGAAAGTCCTGGAAAGAGCCGCCTTTGGCTATGCCCTCTCTGTCAGGAACTACCTGTTCATTCAGGGGTGAGTCACCCCAGTGTCCAGGTTCTTCACCTTCAAATTGAGGCCATTGGCCTAGATGTTCTCTAAGGACTCCAAAGTTCTAAGATATTCTGATAAGGGATGAGCCTGTCATTCAGAGATTAGCACAGCATTCACAATAGGCCCATTTTGCTGGGAGGAAGCTGCCTCTCACCTCCAGGCTATTCTGGACCAGGCAACTTTTCACTCTAAACTTCTCATTGACCCACAGTCTGTAACATGAAAGGGAAGCTTTCACAAGCTAGAGAAACCTAAGATTTGCAGGCGTCAGCCTAATTGCAGGACTGACTGCATAATTTACCAGGTCTAGCACAAAATGAAGTGTAGAACTACCCTCCTCCATTCAAAATTTTTAAGCATTTCAAGAAGTAGTAGAGTATTAGATGAAGGGCAGGGCCTTCTAAGAGTCTAAAGGGTCACCTGGCCATGCAGTCAGCCCTACCTGTCAATAAATCTGATGTAAAATGTGAAGATTTTTCATTTTTGTGAGTAGATCCACTAGCAGGTGGCTCTCCCACAATGTTAGTGTTGGTTTGTTGGTTGGTTTTCGCTATTGTTTTTACTAACAGTATTCATCTGCCCAGTTTTTACTGAGAGTGAAAAGCCCTGAGACTCATGTTTTTGTAGTCTTGCTCACTTTCAGTCGGATAACAGGTGTGGGGTCTTTCCTGAATGCAGTGGACATGATACATTTGTCATAAGGAGAATTTTGTTTTTTTTTCCTCATAGAGATTAGTCTTCTCCTTCCCTCCCCTGGGAAAAAGGATTTTTTAATTTTTTCTTTATTATTATTATTATTAAGAGATTTTCTATTCATTTTACATACCAGCCACAGATTCCCCTTTCCTCCCTCCTCCTGCCTCCCATACCTACCTTCTCCAAGGCAAGGTCTTCCATGGGGAGTCAGCAGAGTCTGCATGAACTATGGACCAATAGCTGAGGAGCCCCCATGGTACTGGACTGGGCCCTCTGGATAGGTGAGACAGTTGTTTAGCTTGAACTGTTTAGGGGCCCCCAGGCAAGCAGTGGGGTTGGGACCGTCCCTGGTGCATGAGCTGGCTTTTTGGAGCCCAGTGCCTATGGTGGGACACTTTGCTTAGCCTCAGTGCAGGGAGGAGGGGACTGGATCTGCCTCACCTGATTTTTTAAAATACATCTTAGTGAAACCCAAGTAACATTTAATAAGATATTCATGGAAACCAGGATGGGCCACTGGTGGAGGTGTCTCTAAATAGAACTGGGCCATACAGCGTATGAAGGAAACTCTTAAGGAAATGGATTTTCAAAAATCCACTTTGGTAAGACATAAGTAATCATTTTTTGTTCCTGGTTGGAAGTTCAGGAAAGATAACGAGCTGGGGCAGACCTAAGCAGCTCAGTGAGCAGAGGTATGGGGTGTTTGTTATTCCGAGTGATATTTTAAATAAATTGTTTTCCTATATAGGGCCGGGTTATTATTGTGCACATCCCACATGGCAGAGAACCTGGAGAGGGCACGTCGAAGGAGTTATAAATCGCACATGCAATGGCTGGACTTTTGAGCATTAGTGAAGCCTCTGAGGAAAGATTGATGGAATATGTTCTGACATTTGAGTCTTTAGTTGCTAGATTTCTTCTAGAAATTTTGGCAGCTCTGTTAACCCAGAGACAGCAGTGGTGCAGTTATTTTCAATAATATGGACTTTCCAGGAAAATTTAGAAATCCATTTAAGTAGAAGGTAAATAAAGATGTTTATAGGCAAAGCCTTTTCTATAGCTGTTTTGCTGTGTATTTGTCTTCCAAATCCACAGAGTTGAATCATCCACTACCTTGCCTTACTGGGTGCTTTTGTTCTTAGGCTGTATTCTGGATTCATCAATCCTTTCCTATAGTCAGTTGTCTAGGAGCAATTTATTGTTTTTATTTCTAGATGCATGTACATCCTTTGCATTTTCTCTGATTTTGGTAGTTAATGGTGTGTGTGTGTGTGTGTTTGTGTTTACTTCTTGGGTACCACCATCACATTCCTGCATCCAGTTGACACTCCCTCCTTAATGATGCAGCCTAACTGATGAATTAGTTTAGAATGGAAGTAGGAAGAACGTGTATGAGAAGCAGACAACCGGGTGGACGTGGAGGAGTCTGCCCTGCCTTGTGTTTTACCTGGCATGTCTTGATAGGAAGTCCTCTGAGATCCGATCCCTAGCTCACAGGGTATAAAGCAGTGGTCAGTGTAAATCTACTTCAGGAGCCAGTAAAACCTTCTAAAATTTGGAATACAAAGAAAGAAAAGGAAAAGAAAGAAGAGAAATAGTAAGACCCACTTCTTGATGATGTAGAGAATAAGGTGAAAGTCGCTATGGCCATTGTGTTTGGGATTGTACTCCAATAAGGACTTGATGATGTTGAAGATCACAGTTCCTCCTCTGAGCACAGGGTTACCCAGACTGAACAAATAGAAGCTGCATGGAGCTGAATGAGCTGGCAGCTCTACTGATGTTTCAGTCTTTTCCTTGGGATTAATTCAGACCATTGGGTCTTTTTTTTGATTTTGAATAAAAAGCTAAAATGGAAAAACATGTGAAATAGCTCTCTCAACATATGAGGGATGAAAATAGTTTGTGTAAGTCACAGCTCCTTCAGATGTATGCTCACAACCATGGGATCATATGTGTAGATTCCAGAACTGGAAAAGTACTATAGATTCTGAGAGATCAGCACACCCTTTCCCTGCAGGCCCTGTGAGAACAAGAGAATTTTCTTCACACACTTCTGCTTCAGCACTGGAGTATGGTGCCAACTCTTTCTACTAACTCTGTTGTATTTTATTGTTCTTATGCACCCCACTTGTTATACATTAGTACTTTCAACAATTATGTACTGAGGACCATACTAAGTGCTGTGGAAATATTGATGCATATGTCAGGAACTGTTCCTATTTTCTCTGACCCACCAAGCCAGCTGTCATGTGAGGAAAGTCACAGAACATACCATGGGTGAAGGGAAATGGCATTGTATTCACGAAAGGGCTTAAGCATTCCTGTTTCCAGCTTAGAGATGCCCACGGTGGCATTGTTATGCCCTTAACCTAATCAGAAAGACTAGGAGATTACATCTCTCTATTGGGAGATGGTTGTTGTTGTTTTCTCTGGCTGTGGAAAACATGTCTGCAAGTTAATAATTAAAACTATTTTAGAGTTAAAATGGACAGAATAAGTGCTTAGGGATTTTAGTGTGTCAAGAAAATGAGTTGGACTCCCCTTGCCCTGGAGAAGGTGGGAATGGGGGGTGGATTTGGGGAAGGGCGGGAGGAGGGAGGACAGGGGAATCCGTGGCTGATATGTAAAATTAAATTAATTATAAAATTTAAAAAATTGTTCTAAATAAAGAAATCGAGATAGTAGAAAAGAAAGAAAATGAGTTGGGGGTTTGATGTAGTCTTTAGTGACAATAAAATGGAATATTTAAATATATATATGTATGTATGTATGTTTGTGTGTATGTATGTATCAGGAGCCACTTGAAATATACTCTCTTGACTCATATATAACACAAAATGGATTTTGAACTGGTATACCCCAGGATGTAGAACGAAGAGGTTCTTATTTTACCAATGCTTAATAAAATTTGGGTTAGGTTTTATGTCTTCCCAGATGATAACTGGACCTTGGTCCCTTGGTCCCTTGGCAGGGGGTTCTGGTGTAGAAAATACTACCCTTCTTGATTTCTTCTTTGGCCTCTAGTGGTAACTATTTTTCTCTGAAGCACTCCATGTAACCAAGGAGGCCTGTGTGAGGTCAGTAGTATCCACAGGGTGTAGTAATTACTGGCAGCCACTGATTGCCTTTATGCTTTCGCAAAGATGTAGCATAAAGGTGTAAATAGATAATTTCCTTCTAGGTTCTGTTCTGTAGAGTGCTCCAAAGGGATTCCCACTCAGTTAGCATTGTTCCTGCTGGCTTCTATAGCAGCCAAACCTAAAACCCCAGAGAACACCACTCTGGAGGGCAGCTGATGACATGAGATGCAAATCTCCTAATTGCATGTGAACTCAAGATCTGATCGGTCAGTTCCGGGTGCAGTCTAATAACACTAGACCAGAGCACTACACAGAGTGAGTGAGTGAGCATTTAATAAACGGTTCACTAGGAAGACAGAGTCAGAGAAAGAGATGTTTATTCCCAAGTCAGGAAAGATTCAGTTGATGTTATATAAATCACATATTTCTGTTCTACTCTGATCTTGTTTCCCCTCCCCTTACCCCCCACTTCCCTCCTCTTTAGAGGAGGTCCCATATCCCTGGCTGGCCTTGAGTGCAGTAAGTAGCCACAGATGACCTTAAGCACCTTCCTGATGCTTTTCCCCTCTGCCTCCCACAGGCTGGAATTAGAGGCCTGTGCCCATACCTGGTTTGTACATTGCTGAACTGCACCCAACCTGAACTGCACCCCCAGTCCTACTTAGTTATTCTCTAGAAATACTGACTGTGATTCGGTATAGTCTCCCTGGAACTTCTCTTCCTGCCATGTCCCAAGATGATGCAGTTCCTCCTAGACAGGCAGAGCTAGAGCCAGGACCCACCTCTTTTAAGCCTTAGTCCTGGAGTCCTCTTTGGTACAAATAGATGACATATATGCCACTGGATTTCCCTGTCCTTACATGATAGTGACAGTGGTTGACTGATGGACTCAGGTCCCTGAGTCGTGATACAGCTTGGGGATGATTTTAAATGCCTTGTTTCGTGCAGTTACTGTGGACTGGGTTGACCTTTACTCTAGACCATGAGAGGTCTTCCTTATAACCCCTATTGTTGCTTACATCACTTAGGGCGCTGAGGAGGTGGCTCCATGCTGTGCAAGTATGAAGATTTAAATTCCACTCTCCAGCACTCACATGAAGTCACACACAGCTACTTGGGTGTGACTATAACCTCAGTGTTCCTATGGCAAAATGAGACAGGAGAGTCCCCAGAAGCCTGTAGCCTGGAGTAAGCAGAGGAAAACCAAACAGAAGGTGAGGACCAACATGTGAGGTTGTCCTCTGAGAGCCACATCCATGCCCACACTCACATACGGGAACACAGGCAGGACGGGAATACATGCGTGCACATCATAGACACACACACACACTTTTTAAAAAATGGTCTTGGGAATCAAGACCATTTTCCTTCCCCTTCTTCTCCAGCCCCCTGTTTTCTCCTCCTTACCAGTCTTGAGTCAGAACGTGCCAAGTGATGAGGGTTAGTTTAGTCTGTCCCACACACTCCCTGTTGCATCTCTGAGATGAACTGCCTGCTCAGACTTATTGAGGCCTCTTTTTGTCTGATAAGTCCAGTGAGGACATTGCAGGAAAAGGGTAGAAACTTGACACTGGCTAAATTAACCAGAACAGGACACTTTTGAAGAACACTGCGTCGTCTACCACAAAGACCAGGACAGTTAAGGCTGGACCTGTTCCTGGAGTCTTGCTTAGGGACCCGTACATACAGTGGACGCTGGCTTGTCTACAACTGGCCCTGGAAATGCCATAACTACTTGGCAAAGGAGGTTCTATTTCTGATTTATTTCTAACTGAGCAAGAGGATGAGAAGCTGCTCTGCTCTCATTTCATAGAGAAATACAGGCCATTCCATCCTTAGAGACTCTCACTGAACTGAATTCTCCTACAGTTGGAAAGGGGAATGGTTATTAGGCAGCCTCGTGAATGACAGATAACCCTCCATAGTCATGCTTATGGAAGTTATTCTGGAAACACAATGATCTTCCTCTGGGTTCTTTTCACTTCTAACTTCTGATTGCTCCTTACTATAGGTTAAAGTACTTGAGAATTGATATTTTACCAAATAAATTGCTAGAGTGTTTTTTACATTTGACCTTGGGAGATAGAAGTAATTGTCATCTTCAGGTGAATGGAGTGGCCATCTTTTTTACTTTGGGAAGGAGATTCCAGGGACTTTGGGGAATTGGAAACAGGAGTACTTAGGAAGTGTTTGGTTCAAGTAGCCTATGAACACTTCAGGAAGATATTGGTCTTTCCCAAACCAATCGGATCCGAAAGGAACTGTCCTCTTGTTGGTAAGGCCAATTGGCAAGTGAACATTTGCACTCCTTACAAGCATTGAAGTGAAACGACAAAGCTAGGAAATTTTGTAACTGGAGTAAAGAAAAGGAAAAGGGGGGGCAGGGACGGGAGGTGGGACCGGGAGAGAAGAGAGGAGAGGAAGGAGAGAGAGAGAGAGAGAGAGAGAGAGAGAGAGAGAGAGAGAGAGAGAGAGAGAGAGAGAATGAGAATAAAGCTAGATAATGTATCCTTTGAGAAGTTTGGATCCTTCTGTCGTGAATGTTTTCTAGGCAGATGAGTTTTTTTTTGCCTCTTGAAGATGTGCAAACATTAAAATCAAGAATAATTGTTGTGTCTGTATGCTCTCAATTTTGCTTTCTCTGCTCTCATCTTCTCTTGCACCATATAGGAATGTGATCACAGGCATTGAAATACACTTTGCATTTGTATAAATAATACCCAAGCTGTTTGGAGCAAAGGCTTTTCGCATTGTGTTCGGGGTTTGGAAATGGCATTTTCTACCTGAAGTCCACATTTGGTCCAGATAAGATAAACATAGCCCTTTATTCCTGTGGACATCAGAGTTTGCTCAGCACCTTTAGAGCTCTTCCTTCATTTGATCTCCACTCTAATCCCATCAAGTTGGAGGAACAGATGCTATTATTCTCATTTGGCCATTGCTTACAAGAAAGCCTCCAGATTAGAGGTTTCTGGGTAATGCTCATAATGATGTCCTCCAGTAAAATTGTTGCCGCTCTGTCAAGTATGTGAACTGGTTGCTGTTTTCTCCCTTTGGTCAACAACAGGGTTCCTTCCCCTTTATGTGTCTCTTCAGGTCTGTCTCCAGAGAAGCCCGGTAAGACTTAATGAGGAGCTCTGTAAGGGGCGCTAGACTCCTCAGATAAAAGGAGCGCCTGCTGGTGTTTATTACCTGTGTCCTTGTTGTTAATGAAGCCTGGCAGAGGAGTTGCAGGTGTGGCTTTGCCCCAAGCCTTTCTTAGTCATCACTCCGAGGAAATCCATGCCCACCAGGCTGTTCCTTCAAGAGCTGTAATTGCAATTTTAAAGCCGAGAAAAGACAGCAGAAATCCATTTTTTTTGATGGGAAATGCTGGAGGATGGCCTGAGATGGTCTGCTTCACAGATTTGAAATGCAGACTTGTTTCAAAGTTTCCCTAGTGCATGTTGGGACAGTGAAGTGTGTGTAGTGGGGGGCACTTGTCCATCAACGTAGAAGAGGGGGTATTAGTGCAAGAGCCAGCTGGCAAGGCCCAGGTCTGTGCTCTGAAGGAAGCCCTGCTTTCTTTGGAAAGATGCTGTTTTCATAACAATAGGTCTGTGTTCTTCTCTCTTTGGTCACCCCTGCGATGGCATCCCCACCACTTCCCTAGGCATTTGGAAAGAGAATCCACCAAGAGACTAGACAGCATATTGATTGTGTGAAGGTGTGCTATCAACTTACCAGCAGCGAATAATAAAAGCAGCGGTCCTTCTTCCTTCCCAGGTGATTTTGCATAACAGTTATTTTCAGTGGTGCTTTCTGTGTTGAAAGACAATTTTGCCCGTGCTTAGGACATAATACATGGGCAAGAAAGCACAGGAGACTGGAAATGAGGAGTGTGTTATTGGCAAATGGTCTGCTGTTGTAATTTCATTGCTGATGCTGATAAAACCCAGAAATAGAATCTCCTCCTTCCCATTCATTTGTTCCTGTTTTCCTTTCCACCCACGTGGCATCAACTGTCAAGATTATGAGTGATCTTGTGTCATACTAATCTAAAGCCAGTCAGAGCCAGGGGTGGTGGTTTACACCTATAACCATAGCACTTGAGAGGCCAAGGTGAGGGGAGTGATGTGAGTTCGAGGGCAGCCTGGGCTATAATGTGAGATGCTGTCCACAAACAAACATTGCCCGAAAGAAAGCTCAGGGATAAAGACGCTAGCTGCGCATGGCTACCTGTGCAAGCCCGACAGCTTGACTTCAATCCCTAGAAGACAATTAAAGGTGGAAAGAGAGAATGAACTTCTGGATGCCCGAGTTTAATCTCCAGAACGCACTTAAAAGGAGAAAGGCAAGAACTCCACAATGCTGTCCTCTGACCTCCACATGCCTGATGTGGTATGGATGGCCTTCCCCAATTATGTGTGGGGATGCATCCCCACCCCCCATGTAATAAATTTAATCTTACAAAGAAATAAAAAAAAAAAACAAAAAGGTGAGAATTTAGCTCTTCACAGGTACATATTAATGCTGTGTAAAATGCTGTATTATCCAACCCACGAAGTAATGTGTAATTGAATTGTTTAATATCATTTGAAACTTGAATTTGGGAGAAGTATTAAGTAATTAGCTCTTAAAATTAGCTCTTAAAAGCTCATGCATCTTCTTAATTTTTACTCCGAGTAACTTGAAAGTGAAGAGAGGTTATGCTTTTTTTTTTTTTTTTTTTTTTTTTCTATGAAGTTACATTCTTGGTTCTCCACAGTGGAAGTAGGAAATGTAGCCCCTCCCTGCCCTTCTTTTTAATTCTTAGGAATTTTAGATAGTTCACTTAGGGAAACAGGCCCATGGACATTGTTTTCATACTCTTCTCTGACCCTGTGCCTACCCCATCATGTTTATTCATGTGTGATTATTTATGTGTGATTATTCGTGTGTGAGTTATCAACCATTTGTGCTTTGGGAGGATGCTGCACATTGACCCGTGGTTCCTCCACTCCAGATATGGTGAGTCTGGTTGTTGTGGTGACTACTTCTAGCTGGCAGCTCAGCTGGGTGTCTTGGCTGGCTCCCTTTTAGCTTCCACTCCAGTGGAGAACGTGGTTTCCTTCCAATATGGCTGCTAGGTCGGAGTCCTAAGGAGTGAATGCAGACACGCCGAGCCTCTTAGGGACTCCACTCCACACAGACAGAGTATTTTTTGCTGGTCAGAGCAAGTCCTGCAGCTGGCTGAGGTGGAGGAGAAGGGCTAGCCTTCACTTTGGAAAGAAGCAGCATGGCAAATATGTCCTGGGAAGGAAGCTATATTGCTGGAGATCATCTTTGGAGATACCCATTTCACCTATTTAGTGTGGGCATCCTATGACACTGGCCTGTGTTGACAAGTGAATATGGTCCATGGAATGCCTTTAGCAGAGGACCCATGGGACTCCTGGCACCATTTTGGGTTTAGGCCAAAAGCTTTTTGTTCAAAGGCTCCGCTGTGAAATTTTATGAAGTTAAGTCTTATTAGAATCCTACAAAGTGGCATTGCTGGGAAGTACAAAATACCCATTTCACAGTCTGTGCAATGGTGCCTTTGTTAGAGCGTCTTGTTCTCTTTAGTAGTGTTATAGCTTTGAAGTTCAGAAAGAAGCTATTTAGCAGAGAGTAGTGCTGGCTAGGAGGTCTTACATAGCATCCATCAGAAAGGTGTAGGGCTCAACACATTGCCATTTACTACGGCTGGATCCTGTTACTAATGCCTAACCCTCAACAATCCTGGCCAAGCCTTTGCAGCCACCTGTGTATCTCTAGAACCTAGTACCTAAACCATGTGAGATACTCAATAAATGTTGTCATCTATTGATGGAGAGGATCTGATGACCGAATGACAGAAAGCGGGAAACGTAATTTCTGCATATGATGAGTAGTGGTAAACCATTTTGTGTTGCTGTGATAGAACTCCATAGCCTAGGCATCTTTCAGTAATAGAATTTTATTTGGCTCATGGTTTTAGAAGCCAAAGAGCTCAAGATCAACAAGCTACATTTTTGTCAGGGCCATTTATGGGAGAAGGCATCCTATGGCAAGAAGGAGCACAGATTGGAACTCAGAGTCTCCAATTCTCATGTAATCAGCATTAGTCCATTTATGAAGGTGGAATCCTAGCAACCTGACTACTTCCCATCAGGCCTGAACTCTCAACACTGTTGTATCAGGCACTAACTTTCTGGCACATGTGTTTCGTTTTTGTTTTCTTTTGGGTGGAAACACATTCAGATCATAGCAAATGCCTCTGGGATAGAATGCCTTACCGCTTGTCCACATTTGCCTTCATCCCCCAACCTCTTTATGCCAGAGTCCATCCAACCAAAGAGGGAAGAAACATCAGTGTTATGTGCACACCACAAGGTGGAAACATGCTAATTATCCCAGCGCTGGCCATATCGTCCTACGTCACTAGCTTCCCCATTAGCTCAGTCAGATGAGTACTAGACGAGAAAATTTTGGAAAAGCATATGAACAATGAAATATTCAAGAAGCACCAGAAGGTTTTAGATTCTTCTCTGAGCACGGGGGTAAAGATGAGGAAAGGCTGTAGCTGACTGACAGAGGCCACTTAGGAAATGATTCTTGTGTGTGGTAGCTCATGAAACTCCCTTCATCCTTTGGTTTTTCTTCTTGTTGGTATGATTACCAATATTGCTGTTTTGGTGATGCTCACGGAGAGGGGATGGATTTTGATAGGCTCTCCTGAATTATTTGTGTTCCTTCTTATCCATTATATTTTCAAGTAGCTTTTCTTCAGTAGTAGCATTAAATTTTGAACGGAAGGATGAGTGCTTTGTTTAAGTGTTCACATCCAGCTTGAGTTTACTGTCCTTTTAAGATTCTTTGCCCTGATGTTTGGATTATGCATATATTGTCATTCCTGAAAATCAGTGGCAGAGCGAGGACAGGTCTCCATTCTGAGAAGTGTACATCGCTTGAAGAAGGACTAGGCTTCTATAGGCTTCTTGAGTAGTGAGTACAACTCTCTCTTTCTCCCTCCCTTCTTCCCTCCTTTCCTCTGTGTGTGTGTGTGTGTGTGTGTGTGTGTGTGTGTGTGTGTGT
>CABHPP010109199.1:0-12739 GCA_902168425.1 Peromyscus attwateri
ACCATGGAGGACTTGGAGGTCTGTACAGAGAGGCCGTGACGAGACAGTCACGTAGTTGGGTTTACAACCAATGAGAAGGAAGAACCAGAACTCTTTATAAGTCAAACGCACAGGAAGTAGCTCCCTTTTAGGAGAGGTCTCTTGGCGAGAGAGGCTAGCTGGCGGAAAGTGGGTAAGGCTCCTAGCTCTGACCTCTTGGGCTTTCACCTTTACATTGGCTCTGTGTTTCTTATTTAATAAGGCGGTTGGTTACATCTACATAGATTTATCTCCTACTTCCTCTCTCTCTGTCCGAAAATCCCACTGATACCTCCTGCTGATATTCCTGTTGTCCATTCAGCTTTTTATTAAACCAATCACAGCAATATATCTTCACACAGTGTTCAAATATCTCATAATATATGTTATAAGCTGGGTGTTGGTGGTGCACACCTCTAATGCTAGCACTTGGGAGCCAGAGGTAGGTGGATCTCTGTGAGTTCAAGGTCAGCACATAATTAAAAATAATAAAAATAGCTGGGTGTTGATGGTACACACTGTTGTGGAATATTCCTTTACACTGTGTGAAGATGTGCCACTGTGATTGGTTCAATAAAAAGCTAAATGGCCAATAGCTAGGCAGGGGGTATAGCAGGGACTTCTGGACAGAGAGAGCTCTAGGAAGAAGAAAGGCAGAGTCACAGGCCTTTTATGCAGGAGGAGAGGTAAAAGCCACGAGTCATATGGCAACAAGCAGATGAATAGAAATGGATTAATTTAAATTATAAGAGCTTAGTGAGACAAGCCTAAGCTATCGGCTGAGCTTTCATAATTAACAATAAGCTTCCATGTCATTTTTGTGAGCTGGCGGCCCAAAGAAAAATCTGTTTACAGCACACCTTTAATCTCAGCACTTGGGAGGCAGAGGCAGGCATATCTCCTTGTGTTAGAGGCCAACCTGGTCTACATTGCAAGTTCCAGGACTGCCAGAGCTGTTACACAGACAAACCCTGTCTTGAAAAACCATAAATAAATAAATAAATAAATAAATAAATAAATAAATAAATAAATGCATGGTAGTAACTTCAGTAACTACTATAAAATTTATACAATGCTTCAAAGCAAGAAGATAACAAATTTAATCCAAGATGACCAAGAAGGTGTACTTGGGTCTCCTTTTGGTCTTCATTCTCACCTCTTTATTTACTTATTTATTTAAAGATTTTATTTAAAATTTTAATTACCTGTGTGTGTGTGTGTGTGTGTGTGTGTGTGTATGTATGTATGTATGTATGTATGTATGTGTATGTATGATGTCAGTGCAGATGTCCGCAGAGACCAGAAGAAATTATATGGTCTCTTAGAGCTGATGTTACAGACAGTTGTGAGTTGCCTGATGTGTGGTGCAGGAAACTGAACTTATCCTCTGCAAGAGCAGTAAGTGCTCTTAACTGCTTAGCCAGCTCTCTCTCAGCTTTGGTTTTAGACAAGGTCTCATGTAGGCCAGTCTGGGCTCAATCATTTTATGTACCTGAGACTGCCCTTGAATTCCTGAGTGCTGAGATTAAAGGCTAAAAATCTTTTTTAAAAGGTTAAAAATCCCAAGTGCTGGGATTAAAACTTTTTTTTTAAAAAAATCAGAAAACAAACAAACAACCCCTCCAAAAAAAAAAGCCAGTCATGGTGGCGAATGCCTTTAAACCCAGCACTTGGGAAGCAGAGGTAAGCAGGTATCTGTGAGTTCGAGAACAGCTAAGGCTGTTACACAAAGAAACCCTGTCTCAAAAAAACAAAAAAACAAAAAACCCAGAAAACAAAACAAGCCAGGCAGTGGTGGTGCACGCCTTTAATCCCAGCATTTGGGAGGCAGAGCCAGGTGAATCTCTGTGACTGTGAGTTCAAGGCCAGCCTGGTCTACAGAGCGAGATCCAGGACAGGCACCAAAACTACACAGAGAAACCCTGTCTCAAAAAACCAACCAACCAAACAAACAAACAAAAAAACCCCACCACCACCACACACACACACACACACACACACACACACACACACACACACACAAAACCAGAATCAAAAAAAAAAAAATAAAAACCCCAAATAATCAAAAAACCTTCCTGAAACTATATGCCTCAAAAGGATCAACTTTACTATAAGTTATATTTTAACATGGCTAGTTTTTATGTTTTTTTTTCTTTCTGTTTTATGGAAGAACTGAGAAAAAAAACTGAAGGCCTCACACATGTTAAGCAATCACTCTCCCAGTAAGCCACAGCCCTAGCCCTAAAGCTGATTTTTATTTAATTTAATTTTTGTTTTTTTAAGTGGAGTCTTGCAATGCATCCCAGGCTGTCCTTGAACTCACTAAGTAGCCCAATCTGGTATCAAATTTAAGATATTCCTGTTTCACCTCCCAGTGCCATGATTATACGCATGTGCTATCATGTCTAGCAAGCAGATTTTTATTTTATTTTATTTTAATTAATTAATTAATTATATAGGTTTTTGAGACAGGGTTTCTCTGTGTAGTTTTGGTGCCTGGAACTCACTCTGTAGATCAGGCTGGCCTCTAACTCACAGAGATCCGCCTGCATCTGCCTCCCGAGTGCTGGGATTAAAGACGTGCATCACCACCACCCAGCTAGATTTTTATTTTTATTGATTATTTTTTGAGATAGGCTCTCACCATATAGCGTTGGTTGATCAGGAACTTGCTGTGTAAACCAGGCTGGCCTCAAACTCATAAGATACCTACCTGCCTCTGCCTCCCAAATGCTGATATTTAAATGACAAAGTTTTTTGAGAGGTGAAACAAAACCAGTATCTAGGTTTTGCATGCAACACTGGGTGTGGTGAACCATCACCTATAATCCCAGCAGGCTGCGGTAGGGGGATGTAGGTTTAAAATGAACCTGGGCTATAGAGTGAGTTCCAGGACAGCATCAACCCTAGATTAGGTCGAGCTGGGACTTGGGTGCAGGCAAGGAGTAGGGCAGAGGAGGAAGCAGCTGGAGAGGAGTGGCCAATTTTGTGGCCTATCGCTCTAATATCAGTGCAGTCAGGAAGCTGATTTCAGCTCAGTGCCCCATGGAAAATACCCTTCTCTGCCCAGCTCAAGAGGCCTCTGGCTTCATGACCCAGGCAGGCTCAGTCTCTTCTGCCATCTCCTGAAGACTTGAACCAGTGGCACTTCGTGAGTACACTGGCAGCTTCATTGTGAATCTGTCTGAGCCAAGTGGCAGGTCTGTAGAAGGGGCGGTACCCTCTGAGCTCTCTGCCTAGGCATCCACCTTCATTCAGCTGCTTCTTCCTAAAGACTCCATCGAATGCGGCATCCAGACCTTCACAGAGGGCTGGTGGGCACCCCCAAATTTTTTTCTTTCATGAGAAAGGAAGCTGACAGGAGGTGGTCCTATGAGCAGGGAGACCAGGCCAGAGTGCCAAAAGTGATTTCATGGGAACAGGGCACTGCACCACTAGGGGAGTGTTGGCAGGCTGAGCAGAGGGCCTAGGGAATGCTTCACTGAGTAACAGGCATGCCCATAAAAATACCGTAGCTACCAGGGCTGCTGCAATCTGCCATCTGGGCCCTAGGCCTTCCTTGCCCTGAGGCTTCAGCTAGCTGGACTTAGTTTGGAATTCCAGCCCCCTCCACTTCGTCTCGCTTGGGAGGTCACAGCAGTGAGCCTGGGAGGGGGCACCACTGGGAAGAACTCCTTCTTTCCAGAAGCTTTCCCCAAAGGGTTGTAAGTGGGAGTGGGGAGGGCAGGAAAGGTCAGGGAGCGGCCAATCCCGAGGACAAAGAAATTAGGCACTGAGCAGGCTGGAAGTGGGAGTAGGGGGTTGCAGGTCTAAGAACGCCCTCTCTGCGACCTTTTGCTTCTGAGCTAGGTTGGGTAGCGACTGTGGGGTGTGCAGGAGCCCATGTCCCGCCACACCTCCTTCACAGGCTGGGGACTCAGGTTCATGTGCACATCCTTGAAGGACCCTGGCCTAGCGTCCTGGATAGGCAGGGGTTCGAAGAAGAGCCCGAGGATATGGGGTTCTTCCCTGAGGGCACGGAGACGTTCAAATGCATGACAACAGCGCAGTACGGACCTAATTGTGTATGAGTACCCATCACTGGCCAGTGCCCTCGAAGGCCGAGTGGAGGTGGGGCAATCTGGTTCATAGCCTGGATCCTTTCCCCACTGCCCAGCAGCGGGATCCCAAGAATACTCCTGCCAACGATTCCCAATCCAAGTCTCCAGGGCGGCGGGGATTCCCGATGATGAGACTGAGGTCACTCTGGACTTGGGGGTTCCAGGACTGCAGAGCTCCTGGAGAGGGCTCCCGAGGGGTCCCTATCACGCGCGGGGCTCTGAGGCTGGGTTCCAATGAAACAAGGAGAGAGGGTGTGGCGAGGCGGGGCCTGCTGCGGGGGAGGTGATCTCACTCCCCCTCCTCCCTCTTCCTCCTCCCTTCCCCCCCACGCACTCCTCTTCCCCAACCCTCCCCTCCACGCACGCCGCCCCGCCCGCCGCTGCCTCCGCAGCAGCAGCAGCAGCAGCAGCAGCAGCAGCAGCAGCAGCAGCGTCGGCAGCGGCATCACGGAGGTGCTGGGTGTCGGGTCCGAGGCCGGCGTACGTAGAGGCTAGGCTAGCAACCTTGAGCAGCGAAGGTAAGGCGGGCTGGTTTGTCCCCTTAGCCAAAGCAGCGACTATTCTGTGTTCCAGACCCAGCCCTGCCTCGGGCAGAGTGATGAGCAGCTTTCGTGCTAGCCTCGGTAGAGGACAGGGAGACTGGAGCCCCACCCATACTAGACACTTGACTCTGAGCACTGCGGTCTGGAGTAGGATAGGGGAAAGTGGCTAGGTCCCAGAGCCCGACAGGTGAGGGGTAACTGGGCGGCACCCCAAAAGCACGCTTAGGGAGGGGCACAGGGGTGGTCAGACAGGTTCTGTGTAGGCAGGTGGGGCTGAAGTTGGCATATCCCTATGGGTGTGTGCGTGTGTGAGGAAAGAAATGTGAACCCAGCAGAATGTCCCTCTAACCTAATCGACCGTCGTGGGGTGTGGCTCTGGGCGTGGCTGCTCCTCATCCCCATTCTAAGGTCCTATTTGCTGGAAAAACCCAGTATCTAGAATGGTGTGGGAGAGATTGAGCAAAGCTCCTCCGGCAGTGGGGGAAGGATAGGGAACAGGGCGGGGCGCTGCCTGCCCCTGTGCCCTAAAGTGGGGAGGGGGCTTTGTTCTTCACCTCCTCCTTTCCAAATTCCTGCCGGGAATCCTCTCAAACGATCTGCAAAGCCAGTCTCCTCTCAGGCGCAGCAGGGAATCTCTTCCCTTAGGTTCTTTAGCCAATAAAGACTAGGAGAGACGTGCCTCTGGGTACACATGGGTGTTGACCATGATTCCATCAGGTAGGAATAAGGGAAGAAGGGACTCATTGGCTCAGGATCAGGGACTTCTGGAAGCAAAGTGTCTGGGACCCTTTCTGTAGAGACTGCAGCAATTTTGGCCATTGCCATATCTTACAGTCTCTGTTTAATTATAGAAGGGGAGGGCTTTCCATACCCTATTCCCTTCTGTCTGGTTCAGAGTTTTAGGGTATCGGTTGACAGGGATTGCAAAGAACAGCAGGTATAACCCACTGCCCCTGACTATGTAGAACCCCTGCCCATCACTGTCTGTCTCAGGGAGGCAGGACCACCATCTGTCTGAGGGCCTGACACCCCTTTCAGGTAGATGCCTTGATCCTGGTTAGTGCAACTCCAGTGGTAGGGTTTGCTGGCAGCCCAATGTTATCTCTGCTGACTCACATAGCCCTTATGGTGAATAAGATACAACAGCCTTTCTTCCCTCCTTTATGGTCCTTTAGTAGGGTGTCTAGGGTGGGGCCTGCCCAGGGCCTCTCAGCTCTGGTGGGTTCCTTGCTGCAGGTGGTGGGACTTGCCAAACCTAGCCTCTCACCTGGCTGGACTTCTATGCAGCACTGTATACATGCTTACTGTCAGGTACCAAGCCTTCAGTCACCCTCAAGTATCTGTCACCTAGCACATGGTGAGTTGATGCTAAGGCTGCAACTGGGAACTCCTCACCTCTCTGCTTCCTTGCCATATCTCAATGTCTCCCATTTTCTATTTGTTTGTGCATGCGATCCCCAAAGCAATACATCTTGTTACAGTATATTTGAAATATACAGGAACAACTTATTGAAATACATTTGAAATAGACAGAGAAGAACAAAAGAAATTAGGAATTGCTGGTGATCTGAGGAGAGGGAAACATTCAGTATTCAGCACAGCTCAGCCCTCCTGGATTGCTACCACCTACTCCCAAGATGATGCTCCTCCAGTGCCCAGCCCCTAGCCTTCTGCAGAGTACCATGGCACAAGGTAGCCAGGCATGGGGTTTATTTACAGAATGACTGCCCAGGAACTGAGCAACCATGGGTGGGTAGCCATTTGCTAGACAGATTCTCACTGCTGAGTGCCTGCTTGGGCCAGACTGAACATGTAAGTAACCAGCCACCAATACCATCCTTGTCTCTATGAAATACAGATTTACTTTCTTTTCTTTCCTTCTCTTCTATTTTCTTTTCTTTTCTTTTTGTTCCATGATAATTTGATGAGAAAAAGGAAGACAAAGTGAAGGAAAGCCAGCAGACAGGGGAGCCCTGCTATGCTCCCCATTTGGCCTCCCCCAAGCCTGTACTCTTTTCTATCACTTTCCATGAGAAGCACTTATCCATGATTGACTAGGAATGGTGACAGGGACAGATGAGTGTGCCATATTGACTGTTGCCCAGATCAACAACTTGAGACAATCAGGCCCTTACCTATTTTGAGCTTCAGCCCTCACCCCTTTCATTCTTTTAAATTTTTAAATTTTTATTTGTGTTTTGGGTTTTTGTTTGTTTGGTTTGGTTTGGTTTTTGGTTTTTTGAGACAGGGTTTCTCTGTGTAACAGCCCTGGCTGTCCTGGAACTCTCTCTGTAGCCCAGGCTGGCCTCAAACTCAGAGATCTCCTTGCCTCTGTCACCTGATTTCTTTCTGATTTTTGAGACAGGATTTCACTCTGCATTTCTGGCTAATCTAGTACTCAATATGTAGCTAAGGCTGATCTCAAGCTCAAAGCAATCCTCCTGCCTTAGCCTTTCTGAATGCTGGGATGATAGGCCTGTGCCACCACACTGAACTTGAGCTTCAGCTTTGCTGGCTATTACATAAGGGGTGGTGGTTTACTGATATATTCAAGGTCTCTTTCAAGGCAAATGGTCCCTAGTACCACCCAAAATGGCAACAACTAGGTGCTCCTCTGGACTGTGAAGATGACATGACCTTGCAGAATGACCTAGTCTAATGATCCTATCACTGCCAGTCGTTCCAAGACCACATGTGTCCAGGCTGTGAAATAGAATTGAGGTCCCATGCAGAGATCTGTCAGGCCTCTCTTTGTGGACAAGGTGTGAGGGGGTACCCTGTAGTTCGGACACTGGGAGTGGGTCTGAATTCCAGGACATGTCCCAAGCTGGCAGCATCTTTGCCCTGTCACCTGCTCTCATGATGGGGGAAGGCAGGGCTTGGGCCCCTGTGTGGGGTCAACTAGAATGGGCCCTCAGTGGCCCCGTCCCTTAGACCCTGTAACCTTTCTGTCTGTCACTTGCTCTAATCTGGTCATCTTTTCTGCTCTCCCAGGCTCCTTGCTGCCACCTTGTCATCCTCTCACTAGGCCATTCTCTTTCTTCCTCATTTGCCCATGGAGGGTGGAGATGCAGCCCTCTCCTTCTCCCCTCTACTCTGTCTTCCCTCCTCCCTGCTTCCGCCTGCCCACTTCCCCTTCCAGTTGGTTCTCCTTGCTCCATCTGATTGCCATTTTACTGATCTTTAATTTCTTTGCTTCACCTCCTACTTCCCCTAAAGTGTTGTCCTCTCTCAGGAGCTCCTGATGGCTGTGAGCATGGCTCTGAGTTGCCAGTCCCAGTATTAGGGGTGACTCTTAGTGTACCTTAATTGTCTCCATGCCCCCGAATTGGGCCTAGACACCCCCATATGACCTTGTCTGAACTGGAGGTTAGAAAGTAGCATCTGGCGGCCACCCTGCTTGCTTCCCTAATATCAACAGGGTCTTTGTGGCTTCCTAAAGGCTGTGGTTGGAGGGAGAGGGAGGAGTCAGAGGAGGGCGGGGAGTTCTTTCGCCAGGAGAAGGATCTGTTCTGCTGGCCTTTCTGGAAGCTTTTCTTTGTCCACTATCCCCCATCCAAGGCCCCAGGAGCTTGCCACAGCTTTTCGAGGTTGAAAAGCTGCAAGGCCACTCAGTCTCCATTCAGCAGCTTGTGCTAGTCCCTGGCCCCTAAACCCAGCAGGGGCAGCTGCATAAGCCAGGGATTGGGTGGGGCAGGAAGGCAGCAGAATATGCACTTGTCTATAGGGAACTTTGTAGCCAGTCCATCTCAATTTTGGTCTGAAGGTGGCGTTTGAAGGATAAGGACTGTCTCTTTAGGAGCCCCCTCCCTCCTCAGAACTCCAGTCTAAAGCATCCAGTGCCAGAGAGAAATGGGGTGGGGGAAGGGTAGCCCTAGTGTGGAGGTTTTCATGGGAGAGTTTGGTTGCTGGGAAGCTTTGGGCCTGTGTGTACGTGTTCTAGTATTTTTATTTGCATGTGTGAGACTCATGTATCTGGTCACATGTGTGTATTTCTTGTTTGCCTACACTGGGCTCCTATTTGGCTGTCTGTGCACATTTATTTATTTGTATGTATGTTCTTCAGAGATAGTGTGCACACATACACATCCTCCTGTGTCTACATGGGCCCCTTCAGTGTCCCTAACAAGGCCTACATTGGGAGGGTGGGATGGGGTGGTGGCTGACAGATGCAACACTGGTTCTTGTTTGGGGGCAAAGCCTCTGACCAGGCTAGGCTTTGGTCTCAGTGGAAGGGGCTATTCCCTTGGGCCCTTCCCCAGATGGCTTCGTTCATGCCTTAGGAATGCTCAGGCTATAGGGAGCACAGAAGCACCATTGTCCACTCCCAGGCTTCTTGTGCCTCTTCTGCCCTTTAACCCTTTGGGAATAGAAGCCCCAAGGGTCTGCTGGGGCCTGGCAAAGTCTGAACCATTTCCAGGAGTCATTTTGGAACTGGAGATAAGTCAGCTGTTGCTCTGTTCACATTTACTCACAACCTCCTCTACCTCACATGGATTGCCTACTTGTTTGGTGGCCCCTCACCCAAGGAATGGATCCATATTGTCTCCTCTGGCCTAGCCCCTGAAGCCCCTCAGTGTGTTTCATCCTATTTGACCCATGAAACCCAGGGCTAGGAGAGCCTTGATACCTCCTGTTGCTTCATAGCTCTGCCTTTAGGGCTCTGGAAGGCTGGATCTTGGTCTCTATCACCCTTTAGTACAGAAACAGCCATTGCTATCTCTGAGCTCTGACTGGAGAGAGGGACCTTTGTGAGCCTTTGGTTGCAAGACAGGTAACAGCAGGCTGAGATTCTGGCTATCAGGGAGAGGATAAGGAAACCCAGCCTGCCCTTGAGTCCAACAAGAAAAGCAGTTGGCCTTCTCTTAAATGGAGTACTTGGATGAAGGGTGTCATATGAGTTCCATGGGGCTTCAGGCTGAGGGGATCCCAAGTAGAGGGACAGGTAGGTTGTTTGGGGGTCAGGTCTGCTCCATGAAGACATACTGTTGCTTTCATGGCACTTCCTCATGTCCACCCTCCCAAAACTCCACTCTCCACCTCTTACATTTGTCTCGCAAATAGGCCCTTCCCCATGAGACAGAATGTCTGGGAGGCCATCCTTGACTAGGCCTCTGGTTCTCTAGGATTCAAGCAGAAATAAATTAGGAGTCTAGAAGAGCTTTTGACATCTTCAGGAGCCTCTACACTGTTTAAAACTCCACCCTTCCTGAGTACCTATGGCAGTTCTGCACACAGTTCAGCTCTGGGTCTGTTTTGTTGCATGCCAAATGGAGCTAATGAGGATGAAATGAGTCTAGAAAAGTGCTTAGAAGAGTCCCTGATAGGTGGTAAGTGTTATGAGTTTACTTAAAATAGAGATCATGGTTGAGGGAATGTAGGGTGGGACCAGTCAATTATGATGACCCTCCCTCCCTTCCTCACAAAGGGTTAACCTCCATCTGCTCCCTTCCCATCCTTTAAGGAGAATGGTCTTTTTTTTTTTTTAACTTTTTTTTGTTTTGTTTTGTTTTTTGTTTTTTTGTTTTTTTGTTTTTCGAGACAGGGTTTTTCTGTGTAGCTTTGCACCTTTCCTGGAACTCGCTTGGGAGACCAGGCTGGCCTCGAACTCACAGAGATCTGCCTGCCTCTGCCTCCCGAGTGCTGGGATTAAAGGCATGCGCCACCACCGCCCGGCTTAGAATGGTTTTAACAGGTGAACCTTAGTTGCCTTGGAGACAGGAGCCTCAGGCAGGATGAGGGGGCTGGGATTAGGGAGGCTGAGGCTGGATGGGGTGTACTCTCTCCAGTCTCCCCTTAGGGAGGATATAGGGAAGAGTCTAAGACTTCTGGGCTTCTAGGTATCTGTGGGGGCTCCCTCAAGCAACCCTTTTTATGTATTATCTAAATAACCCAAAAGGCTACAACAAGGCTTCCCCCATCTTTGCTGTCAGGCTCCATCACCATAGAAACCCACAGCCACAGCCTATGGGGTGGGGGAACTTAAAGGGGCATAGTGCATAGGGTTTAGGTGACACCTATACCCTCATGTCCATATTGACGAGGTACCAAAAATCTTCTATTTCCTCCCAGGACTGAGGGACAGGGACTTGCCACCCATTCTGACTCTGTCATAATACCCAGAGTACTGAGCCCCCAGTACTGCTCCCATTCTGGCCTGCTGCTATTCCTCTAGAAACTGAGTAGGAAGCTTGGAGATTATTTGCTCCACCTTTGAAGGACCCTCTTGTTTCTTCTCCTTTGGGAAAGACTGGCAATGGCAGTCCAAGAGTGGTTAGGCATGTATTTCAAGTACATTTTCAGGACATCCTTGGAGTGTGTGTGTAGGGGGGCATCCTTGGAGTGTGTGTGTGTGTGTGTGTATGTTCAGGATTGAAGCAATGACCCCAGGTTTCAACCAGGTCCCATGACCTCACAGGTCCCTCCCTGGCAACTGGCTTTGCCAGCAATATAGTACTGATGACAATGACTTGGTGTGATGTAGACAAGTGGACTCCCCATGGGACTCAGGGCACAGAGTGGCCAAGGTGAGGGCAGAGGTGGGGTTCCTCAGGAGCTGTTACTGGGCTGTTACTGTACACCTGTGGTCTTGACCCTCACCTCTTGGGCTTGCCCCTCCCAATGCTTGCCACACCCTTTCTCCTCCTTGCTCATGAGATTTGTCACAAGGTGGATAGGATGATTCAGGGCTGGCTTCACTTAGGAGCATACTCACCTTTGTCTTACACTCCACAACATGGTGGTATGTGTACATGGTGATATATATGATTGGTGTACACACACACACACACACACACACACACACACACACACACACTGTTGTGCCTATGATTTTTGTGTGCACCTTTCCCAGCCAGGCGGCTGCCTATTCTGCACTGGCGTGCACTCAGCGACAATCTTGGAAGAATCAGCTGAGCTCCTCTGGGGGCTTCTCTCTCTCATATCACTCCTCTCTGTTGGAACCTCCACCTGTTCTCGGGCACATGTGCATTAGCCAACAGTGAATCATTTATCTTGTCTTACAACTGTCCTCCTGCCCCAGTGCCACAAGTGGGCAGGGGCTTACCATTGTCACTGTGGTGCTTTGTTGTTTCTCTGGCCTCAGTGCTCAGCATCTCTACTCTCCCAGCCCTCCTCCTACGCTCAGCTTGACCTCTAAGCAGAGAAGCCCCCCTCCACTGACCCAGACTCATTGTCATTCCTTCCCTGGCCCTTGACTGCCCCCCGCCCCCCGCCAGGGACTGGGACTGCTGCAGAGGGGGGCAGCAGTGGCCTGCACACATGTGCACACACCTATCCCTCTCCTCTCTCTGCCATTTCTCAGCAGTGATTTTTGCACCTGTCTGATACCCTTTGTATTCCTTTTTCCTCTTTTTTTCCTGTCCTCACTGCCCAGGTCTCTGTTTCTATATTTCTCCATCTTCTTGTATCTTTTGGCTATCTAATCTTCTAACAGCTGTCTTTGTCATCTGTTCCCAGCCCCCTAACCCTGCTTCTCAGATTCTCCTGCTCCCTCCTGCCTCTTTCTCACTCTGTCTGTCACCCTTGGAAGACTGGGCCTTAGCTCCATCTGTGGAACACTTACCATTCCCTTTGCTCTCCATTGTGCTGATGGGGGATCAGGGCCTGCTGAGCTAACAACCTTAGCTTTCTCTGTAATTGCCTGAAGAATGGTGAGAGATCAGAGACCCAACAGTAGTAGGAAGGGAGACAGGAGAGCCCCCTCCCATCTGTCAAGGGCTTCTCAATCTTCTGGCTCCTTCCTGCCTGTCTCTGAGTGCTCAGCACAGTGGCAAGAGAGATGACAAATACTAGGAAACATAAAAATAAATTGAGTGTGCGGTTATTAAGATGAATCCAGGATGGGACACATGCAAGGGTAACACAATATTCCCACCCCTGCTTCTCACTTTGCATGTATACCAAACTCCATTCTGGGATTGTAGGTTTGGAAGAAAAATGAGGAAATGGCTTGGTAGAAATCACCAGTTCAACACACAGAGCATCAAAGCATCCTCCCAGACAGGACAATCCTTCTTTGAGCTTCCCTTGCTCCAGTCCCCAACCCACCCCCCCACC
>CABHPP010109199.1:12839-38543 GCA_902168425.1 Peromyscus attwateri
TCTGAGTCTCCTACTGCTTCCTACAGGCCTTGAAGTCAACACTAAGGCTTCCTGGGGCTGCCTAGCTCTGCTAGCACTGGCTTTGTTGGGGGAGGTGTTGGTAAAACAAAACCACTGTCCTCTTCCATTCTGGGCCCCAGCTCAGCTCTTGCAGGTTTGGACTGATAATCCATTTTCCACTTCCTAGTATTTAAGTCATTCCCTTGGTCTCCACGATAGTCATGTTAACACACTCTGGTGCTCTGTCATCCTCATTAGCTTTGGAGGGCAAAGCTACAAGCTGACTGCTACTCTCAGATCACCCCCTTGTGTGAAATTGATTTGTGACTACTGCCTGTCCTGATGTAGTTCAGATGCTTTAACATGGCATTCCAGAACTCTTGACCTATCTTCTGGGTGTTCTAAATTTTCTTTTATGTTTATTAATTTATGTGTGTTTATGCCATGATGCTTACTTGAAAATCAGAGAACAGTTTGTTGGAATCAATTCTCTCCTTCCACTATATGGGTTCTAGGGATCAAACTCATGTTATCAGGCTTTACCTGACAAGCATCTTTACTCACAGAACCATCTTATTAGCCCCACCTACTTGTTTTTTACATTTGGGTGTTCTAGATGAGGCCCTCTACTTTGATAAGATCCTGGTTAGATGGATTTATTGAGGGCATCCAGATTGGGGTTCAGGGCCTCTAGCTCAGTCACCCAACGCCAGCTCTTCCTTTGTCTGCATGTTCATTTGTTCAACACCCTTGCCTATTTCATGCCTTTTATTATGTCAGTCAAAGTGACCTGGTTTTTTGAAAGTTTATTTCCTCTCCTGATCCTTGTCTTGGACTCCCAGTCTCTGGGCCCCACTGCATCTAGGGAAACACACTTGGAATGACTTTGTCTTGAAGTGGATGCATCTAGCAGTTGAACTCTGAAGACTCAAAAAAACAAACAAACAAACAAAAAAAAAACAACCCAACAACAACAAAAACAAAACAACCAAAAACAAAACAAAACAAAAAAAGAACCAGATGCTGAGACTACCAGACATAAGAGATGTCAGAAACACTGTCTTAGAAATGTCCCAAAGCTTTCTATGACCCTGCCTTGACCCTGGCCTGGAGCATGTAGCAGCAGGGAGGCCATAGTTCCCATTATTGCCCTCTGGGGGCCTGAAGAGTAGCAAGGTGCCTTGACCCTGGCCTGGAGCATGTAGCAGCAGGGAGGCCATAGTTCCCATTATTGCCCTCTGGGGGCCTGAAGAGTAGCAAGGTAGTGGTTTCTTCTTTCTCCAAGTTCTTGAAAGTGGGCTTCATCCCTCATCCTCTCTTCTTTTTCTTGAGCCTATTCTATGAAATACAGCTATCTTGGGCCCATTTCCTCTTCTCCTATCCTGTTCCCCAAGCCTCCAGCTTGTAGGTGCAAATAGCTCTTAGGGCTCAGTTAGCTCTTGTTTTGTTTTCTATAAAATGACATCAATAGGATAATGTATGCACATCATCCTTTATAATATTTTTACCATGAGGAGTTGACTTTATTATTATTTTGTTTGTTTTGGTTCGTTGGTTGGTTTTTCGAGACAGGGTTTCTCTGTGTAGCCCTGGATGTCCTGGAACACACTTTGTAGACCAGGCTGGCCTCGAACTCACAGAGATCCAACTGCCTCTGCCTCCCTAGGGCTGGGATTAAAGGTGTGTGCCACCACTGGCCAGCTCAGTCAGCTCTTGGAAAGATAACAATGAAACTACAAGCAAAGTTCTTTGCACACATGTGTATGAGCTAGGTAGGAGTCATGGGGATTCATCCTCCACAGGCATTTTCAGACACACAAAAAGCTAGTAGCTACACATGGATTCCTCCAGACACACACCAACAACATATGCTTGTGCATGCACATGCATAGCCACATAAATACTTCTCACATGCAGATCTGCATCCACACACATGCCCTTGGACACCTGTTCACAAGTATATTAAGACACACATGGCTGTGGTACCCACAGGGGAGTTAATTGGGGCAACAAGTTGGTGCTGGAGAGGCAGCTGGCAGGAAAGCACAGACCAAGAGAAAGAATGAGAGGGAATCTGGAGTCCCAACCGAGGTGGTTTCTTACAGGTTTTTCCTTCCAAGGTGGAATTGCTTGTGTAAAGAGGGGAAAGAGGGAAAAGTGGGAGAAGGTTGCCAGCTGGGGGCGGGACTGAGGATGGGGCCAAAATCTGGGCCTTGCCTAGATGTTAGTCACTAATGGCTGTTCCATGCACTCTCTTCCTCTCTCCTCTCCCACCTTCCCTCCTCCCTTCTCTCAGTGCCCCCCACTGTCAGCAGCTACCGCTATAAGCCAACTACTAGCCCCCTTCCCTCCAGCGGGAGGGTGAGTGGAATCCGACCAGTTGTGCCGCACCGAGCCATTGCCCTACCAGGAAGATGGTTGTGGTGCTGCGGTATGTGTGGCCTCTCCTCTTCTGCAGTCCCTGCCTGCTCATACAGATTCCTGACGAATGTGAGTAGCTGGAGGGAGTTTCAGCACCTCCTACCACTGCTGTGCTGAGCCCTTCTTTATCTTCTGCCTCTTCACTTTCTCCCCATTTTTATCCCTCGCTCCTTTAGCACAAGGTCCTTTAGAATGACCAGGAAGAAAGCATGGGGCGTGTCAGTACCGTGGACAGGGATGTGCATGCTTCTAGCACCACGGACAGCAGACAGTGCAAAAGACCTCTTTCTATAACTTTAACCCTGCTGTCCTCTACCATGCACACCCCTTCCTAGCCTACTCTCTTCTCTCCTTCCATTTTCTCCAAACACACCCCAGGGATGTGGCAGCCAAGAGAATGGGTAGTCCTAAGATCTCATCTCTTTCACATCTTGAGCCCTGGGTAACCTTATCTCTTAACTGAGACAAGAAAAGACACCTTGAAAACACCAGGTCCCAACCCAACTGCCTTCTGGATTCTTTTTGGTGTGTAATTATTTGGAGGCAATGGGCAAGGGCTGGAACGTGTGTCTGTGATGCTTGGGGGACATCACAGGTAAGTGTGTGGCTATTATGGAGTGTAACTGTAGAGTGGGGCTAAGCTTTTGAGTTGGGTTGTGCATTTGTGCGTGTATAATTTTGACTGACTAGATGACTGTTGCTGGATATGATTTTAATTTACTATTTGAGTAAGTTTATGAGTCACTCTAACTTATTTAGACGTCAAGTTTGTGGAAATGTGGAGGTATTTGTCTATAATGTTTCATTGTAGTGGGCTAGGTATACGGGTGTATGGGTGAGTAGAGTATGTTTGCATATGAGGAGTATTTTTACTGTGATGGGATTTCCTCTAAAGTTTTAGCAAGAGTTGTGGGCACACTGCTCTAAGTGGTTGTCATCCTGTAGGAAAGAACATTTCAGAGAGTACTATATATGGTGGTATTTATGCATATTGAGTTGCCAGGCTTTAATCCCTGTCCACTTTGTCATCTTTGTCTCTGAGTCTGGACATAAAGAGAGACAAGCTCCGGAATAGGGGTAGGGAAGACTGTGCCAAGAATGGGATAGGAGCCAAGAGAGTTGAGCTTTGGAGGAAATGAAGAGAGACTGGTGGCACAGAGATTGAGGCTACTCCCTTAGACACTCACTTAGAGGTCCTTACACCCATTCCTTATCCACCAGAGTTGCTTAAGGACTTACAAGTGTAGTTGGAAATATGAGCCAGACACTTGTTCCAACTAGGCACAGAGATGTGAATGTAATGGGACACACCAACAAAAACACACACAGGTGAAGATTTACACTTATAGGAGCAGTTATCTACACAGACATAAAGGAGCAGTCGTGTACACAGACGTGGGGGCTATATACACAGCACTGTGAATTGAGATGTAAGCACACCAGACAAGTCTGCATGTGTGCTCTGTTAAGTCTTTAATACATACACCAGCAGACACTGGACATGCATATTCCAGGGCATCCACATATGTGCCAGACCCCAACTTCTGCACATTCACAGACATGTAGTGGTCCTTCTTCCCTCTCTGCCTTTCACTTGCTTTTCAAGGTCTGCCTCCTAATCTGAAATGCCAAGGCCTTATGCTGGATATCAGCCTTCCCTGCTGCCAGATGGGCTGGTCCTTCTTGCCTGGATGTGTCTCTGTGTGGTGGGGGCAGGGAGAATTTAGAAAAAAAAAGGGGAGGCAGTGAGGACAGATAACTAGGCTAGAGACCACAGCAGCTCTAGGCTGTCCTGGGCAATGACCAGCCCTTGATACTAACTCTGATATGACACAGCAGGCAGCCATATTGCCTCCCTATTGAGACCTGACCTCCATCTCTCCTTCCCCAGCCTCTCCAGCCCCTTTGTCTCTCTTCTTGTTTCTTCCACTTAGTTGATTCCCCACATCCTGTCACTGCTGTCATTCTCTTGCTCTCAAATTGGCTCCTCCCCAGCTCATAGACCTCTGTGATGTTCCTAGGGAGATCCTTTTTCTCTTCTGGGAGCCTTGTGCTGAAGCTGAAGTCTTTTGTAGAGACAAAGCTTTCAGAGACAACTCAGTGTTCCTGTTCCCTCCTCTCCCCTCCCTCCATCCCTTTTGTGCTTGGTTGAATCCTGGGGTTGGGGAAGTTCCTCTGCCCCAGGGAGCTTGGTGGCCTCCTGGGAGGAAGGAAGGAGAGAAAGAGGGTTGGCACAGGTCCTGCGGGCTATGGAGACTCAGATGCTGGCAGGGCCTTTGGGGAGGGCTTGAGGAGGAGGGGCGCCATGTTCTGAAGGCTGGGCCTTCCTAATTGAAAATACTGAGCTGCACTAATTGGATTAGGAGGGAAGTGGAGTAGGGGAGGGTGCTAGTTGCCAGACTGTCTGCCTCCAAACCTTCCAAGGCATCTTGGGAGAAGAGGTTAGTTGTGTGGGACTTACCCAACCTTGACAGAGACTATAATATCACTCTCTTGTTTGTTTGTTTGTTTGTTTGTTTGGTTGGTTGGTTGGTTGGTGAGTGGGTGGGTGGGTTTTTTGAGATAGGTTTGTCTGTGTAACAGTCCTGGCTGTCCTGGAACTCACTTTGTAGACCAGGCTGGCCTCGAACTCACAGAGATCCGCCTGGCTCTGCCTCCTGAGTGCTGGAGTGCTGGGATTAAAGGCGTGCACCACCACTGCCTGAACACTCTTTACTAAAGGCAAAAGTTCTATATTTCTGGACCTACAAATACTGGGGCTCTATCTGGTGGACTCTTTCTTCTTAGACATTGTGCCATCCAGAGATTCTGTCCAGTGCCCCCTGAGTTTGACCTGCCATTGCTCAGTCCAGCATGTACCCTCTTATTACCACCACCAACCATGTAACTCTTCCACTTCTCTTCTCCATGGGAGTCTGCTCCAGCTTGCTTCTCCTCCTGCCATCAGGCCCTATTGGGACTGCTCTCAGCATTTCTCTCCCTTCTCTCCCTTGCTGTCTGGATTCTCAGATAAAGGACACCATGGTAAGTTGGAGGAGTGGGAGCATGTGCTTAAAGGCCACAAACAGGGAGGAGGGGCCTTGGGCTGAGCCAGCACATCTCTGTTCTGCATATTGGAGGACACTTAGCTTTCTTTTAGTGCTGTAAGTGGGTGTGGTTGGGGGCTTTTTTTTAGCTCAGATCCCTTGCCCCTTTACTCAATCCAGAGGCTCCTCTTGGCTTCTTCTCTCACCTGAGTTTAGCATCTTTGCTCTGTCTCTGCTTTTACTGGAATTTCTGCCATTCTCACACTGCTTCTGTTTATTGCTGTCTCTCTGGTGCCATGTCTTCCCACTAGGAATTGCTGGTTTTGTGTGTGTGTGTGTGTGTGTGTGTGTTGGGAAGGTTAAAGGCAGGGTTTGTCCGTGTAGCCCTGGCTGTCCTGGAATTCTCTCTGTAGACCAGACTGGCCTCAAACTCAGAGATCTGCTTGCTTCTGCCTCCTGAGTGCTGGGATTAATTATTTGCACCACTACAGCTGGACTGCAGTTGTCCTTAGTTGCTTGTATGCTTCCTTCCTTCCTTCCTTCCTTCCTCTCTCTCTCTCTCTCTCTCTCTCTCTCTCTCTCTCTCTCTGTCTCTCTTAGCTTTTTGCTCTTTCTGTCTCCTCATCTAAGTACTAACCAGGCCTACTTAGCTTCCGAGAGCATTTGGGGTGACATGGTCATAGATTATTCTCTCTGTGTCTCTCTCTTTCTGCCTTTGTGTCTGTCTGTCTGTCTGTCTGTCTCTGTCTCTCAGTCTCTTCTTTTGCCTTTCTCTAACTTCTATTGCTATCTTTTCTCTGTCCCTCATGTGTGTATTTCTGACTCCTTGTGTCTCTTAGCTTCTTCTTATCCCCATAGCCTCACTGGCCATGGGGTTTTTAAGGGACCTACTATCCTCAGAATGAGACAGACTGAGGCCATAGTACCAACCAGACATAAATTTCCCCATTTTTCTTATTTTGTTTCCAGTGATGGAGCCACCTGTCATCACAGAACAGTCTCCACGGCGCCTGGTTGTCTTCCCAACAGATGACATAAGCCTCAAATGTGAGGCCAGAGGCAGACCCCAAGTGGAGTAAGTGGCCCTCACCCTCTGAGACTTTGTTGCTGACTGCTGACATCAGCCTCTAGCCCACAGGCCTCCCTAACTTCCAAGTCTAGAAGCCTCAGATTTGGATTGTAACCCTAAGTCCCTGCCCACTCTGGCCCCACCCCCCTGGGGTTCCCTGACTTCATGAACCTTCAGCCCTATCCTATTGCAGCATGTTTTGGGTGCCAGGACTTCTCATCCATGCTCTGCCCACAGGTTCCGCTGGACGAAAGATGGCATCCACTTCAAACCCAAGGAAGAACTGGGTGTGGTGGTGCATGAGGCACCCTATTCTGGCTCATTCACCATCGAAGGAAACAACAGCTTTGCCCAGAGGTTTCAGGGCATCTATCGCTGCTATGCCAGCAATAAGCTAGGAACTGCCATGTCCCATGAGATCCAGCTCGTGGCTGAGGGTGCGAGGCACTGCAGGGCCAGGGAGGGCTTGGGGTACCTGAGAGGAAGGCCCTTAGATCCTGGGGGCTGGGTGGGGGCCTAGCTGGCAACCAATGTCATCTCGGCTGGTTGTGTGGTGATTGAAGTTCCTGGTACCCTGATAGCCCTCACCCCACCCCAGCTGTTCCTGTTGCCCTTCCTCTTTTCTCTAGTAGTCTACTCCATCTTCTCTTTTTCCATTGAACTTTTGGTCACCTCACTGCCCCTCCCTTCTCCCAGTCTTTCTCAGTGCCTACCTTGTGATTGATGCTGGTGAACTGGGGGCTGTGGACTAGTTGAATGGCTGTGTGGCTGCCTTAGGGTCTAGTTTGACCTTCTGTCTGCCCACCTGTCTCTGTCTGAGTCACTCCTTGGCTTGGCATTTGTGGCTATTGTTTCTGCCTAGGTTCCCCTTCCACTTCTTAGCTCATCTCTCTCCATCTCTGCCATTCATCTTCCCTTGGCTTTCCCACTTTGGTCTCTGCTGCCATCCACTCCTCTTCCACTGCATCTCTAACTCGGCTTCTCCATCCCTCTCGTTCCTGATTCCTGCTCTAGGGCTCTGTCTTTATCTGTGTCGCCCTTTCCCTGGGGTTTTCTCTCTACATTCCATCCTCCCTGAGCTTTCTGCCTCCTGAGCACTTTCCTCTCTCTTCCCTGCCCCTTCAGTTACCTTGGGAACCGTTGCCATGGTTTCCCGTGTCAAGATGATGGAAGGGTCTGTGACTCCCACATCCCTTCACAGCTCCCCTCCCCCACTGCTGCACCTCAGCCTCCCCTACCATTCTTGTCCTTTCTCAGGATGGGTGAGAGAGCTGAGAATTGTGGATTAACCCTTCTTGGCCACTTGGCCTCCTGCTCACCATCTCTTTGTCGTGGGGTTCTCATCTCCACTGTGAGCCTCAGAGGCATCCAGAATTTTTGCTTCCCTTTATGCGAACTTCCACCTGGCCCTTTCACACCCTGTGAATCACCAAGGCAGTTCTCCCACCTCCTTATTCCTGTTTTCAACTGTTTTGACAAGGATGAGAGTGTCAGCCTCTGTCCTTTCTAGGTGCCCCCAAGTGGCCGAAGGAGACTGTAAAACCTGTGGAAGTGGAGGAAGGGGAGTCAGTAGTTCTGCCTTGCAACCCTCCACCCAGTGCAGCCCCACTTAGGATCTACTGGATGAACAGCAGTGCGTGCCAGAAGGAGCTGCTGCCTGGGACATGGGGGCTGGGGGCTGGGGAGTCTTCTCTGACAGATTCTCACCTCTTATGTCCTTGTCCCTTCTTCTGCAGAGATTTTGCACATCAAACAAGATGAGCGGGTGTCCATGGGCCAGAACGGAGACCTGTATTTTGCCAATGTGCTTACCTCAGACAATCACTCAGACTACATCTGCAATGCCCACTTCCCTGGGACCCGGACCATCATTCAGAAGGAACCTATTGACCTCCGGGTCAAGCCCAGTGAGTCCCAGAGGCTTTGACAACCCTATCCCACTCTTTTCTTGACTTCCAGCCTGGCCCCCAAGAAAAGGGTCACACAACCCCAAATATCATCAAAGGCAGCATGGCTCTCAACTTTATGCACTGAGACCCCCTTCCTAGGTGGTGAAGGCAGGGATGGACATGCTGGCCTGGAACTTGCTATGTCTATCAGAATGGCCTCATGGAAATCTGCCTGCTTCTGCTTCCCAGGTGCTGGGATTGCAGTCATGTGTCACCATATGCTGCTAAGACACACTTTAAAAAAATGGTTTCACTCTATAGCCCAAGCTGGCCTTCAACTCATGATTCCTCTGCCTCAAATTCATGAATGATGTTGATATTATAGGTATGGCCACCACACCCATTGGGCATCCCCCCTTTTTTTTCTGGAACCTAGGGCCTCTTGAACATTAGGCAAACTTTTTACCACTGAGCCATATTGCAGCCATTCTTTTTAACATAGGAGCAAACAAAGGCCTAGGGGCCCACTGAGATGTCCGAGTTCTCCAAGTCTGGTGACTCACTCCGTTTCTCCTGTTAGCCAACAGCATGATTGACCGGAAGCCACGCCTGCTATTCCCCACAAACTCCAGCAGCCACCTAGTAGCCTTGCAGGGGCAACCATTGATCCTGGAGTGCATTGCTGAGGGATTGTGAGTGTGGGCTTCTAGGGTGGAGGGCTGGGGCTGGGTGGCCCCAGCAGGCTTAGGCCTCAGGACTGAGTGGCTTTGTTGTCTTTCCCTTCTCTTCTCCTTTGGCATTGTGATCCTGGGCAGCCCTACACCCACCATCAAGTGGCTGCACCCTAGTGACCCTATGCCAACACATCGTGTTATCTACCAAAACCACAACAAGACCCTACAGCTACTCAATGTGGGTGAGGAGGATGATGGCGAGTATACCTGCCTTGCTGAGAACTCACTGGGCAGTGCACGGCATGCCTACTATGTCACTGTGGAAGGTACGGGCCTGGTACACCCTTTCCCAGCCACCACAGGCTCCTCAGCATGGCTTTCAGATGGCCTGCAATGTCCACTGTCACATGAGAGGGCAGAGCCTGCACTTAGAGCCAGAGCAGGCTTCAGGCTCAGGCAGCTCTCTCCTTTCACTCAGCTGCCCCATACTGGCTGCAGAAGCCCCAGAGCCATTTGTATGGGCCAGGAGAGACTGCCCGCCTAGACTGCCAAGTCCAGGGCAGGCCCCAGCCAGAGGTCACCTGGAGTATCAACGGAATGTCTATGGAGAGTAAGCAGGGTCTCAGCAGTGGTTGGGTGTGTGGGGAGTACAGGAAAACATCAAGGGGAGGAAGAGGAGGGTGACAAGGGGTCTCAGCACAGCTCAATGTTCTGACCTGGGCCTGTGGGCCCTGCCTGTTGCATATAGAGGTGAACAAGGACCAGAAGTACCGGATTGAGCAGGGGTCTCTGATCCTGAGTAACGTGCAACCAAGTGACACAATGGTGACCCAGTGTGAGGCCCGCAACCAGCACGGGCTCCTGCTAGCCAATGCCTACATCTATGTTGTCCGTGAGTGCAGTGCCAGCAGGCTGTATAGCCTATCATCTGCCTGCCTTTCCTCCCTCTGTCCCTTCTTCCCTCCCACCCACCTGCCTATCTTTGTCTCATAGCTCCCAGTCTGTCCCTTCAGTCCACCAAAACTACTTAGCTAGCAACTGGTGGGGCCATTGCTTCTTGGGGCTGCCTTGCTCCTTGATAAGGCCTTTGCTCCATTTCTCCTCCATCCTCACAATAGTTGGGAGTGGGAGTTGTAGTATGGACAGGGTCTTGTCATCATGTCTGAGCAGAGATGTACCCTGGACAAGATGTAACCCAGGATAGTCTGATGACTTCTGTCACAGAGACTCAGAGAGATTGTGGGCTGATTAGGGATGCTTTGGACAAGACACTGACCTCTATGAGTCTCCAATAATTGATAGAATCCTAGTGGCTGGAGTGCATGCAAGGATAAAGAGACCATGTACCCAAGGCTGAGCCTGGAATGGGGAAGCCAATGAGCATGGCTCCCAAGGGTCTGTGTGTGCCATCTGGGGAGTCACTGGCTTCTCCCATACTTGGGACTTCTAGACCTACCCTGTCTCCTGAGACTATTCTTCTCCTAGAGCTGCCAGCCAGGATCCTAACGAAAGACAATCAGACATACATGGCAGTTGAGGGCAGCACTGCTTACTTGCTGTGCAAGGCCTTTGGAGCCCCTGTTCCCAGTGTCCAATGGTGAGTACCCATCCTATAGAGGCTTCTAAGCTATCTTCTTATCTAAGGATCCCAGGAGGGCATGGAGGCCAGGCTGGTTAGTTCAAGACAGGCCCTCTGCTTGTTCTAGGCTGGATGAGGAAGGATCCACAGTGCTTCAGGACGAACGGTTTTTCCCCTATGCCAATGGAACCCTGGGTATTAGAGACCTCCAGGCCAATGACACTGGACGCTATTTCTGCCAGGCTGCCAATGACCAGAACAATGTGACCATTTTAGCTAACCTTCAGGTTAAAGGTTAGATGATGCCCACACATGACTGTTAGACCTCCTGAGAGGTAAGGTCAAAACAAAGTCTGTGGAGAACATCAAAGTGACCTCCCCTCACTTTTGTTCCCCTCAGAAGCAACCCAGATCACACAGGGACCCAGGAGTACAATTGAGAAGAAAGGTGCAAGGGTGACGTTCACGTGTCAGGCCTCCTTTGACCCCTCTTTGCAGGCCAGCATCACTTGGCGTGGAGATGGGAGAGACCTCCAGGAACGTGGGGACAGTGACAAGTGAGGGCCCCAGCCCCAAACTGGCCTAGGTAGAAGGGAGCAGAATGAGAAAAACTGGGAGTCGGACCTCCTGGCCTTGTCCAGGCAGGAGGCACTCCTGCTCAGAGGGAGAACATGGTGGGACATGGTGGGACATGGTGGGACAGGAAAAGGGTCAGGAATGACAGGAAAAGTGGTGCATCTGCCACTAGCCAAGGGGCATGTGTGCCCCCTCTGCAGGTATTTCATAGAAGATGGGCAACTGATCATCCAGAGCCTGGACTACAGTGACCAGGGAAACTATAGCTGTGTGGTCAGCACTGAACTGGACGAGGTAGAGAGCAGGGCACAGCTCTTAGTGGTGGGTAAGTCCTAATACAGTGTTAGGTACGAAGGGTACCTACCTTCTGGCCTATCATAGCCAGACTCCTGTTGCTGGACATTTCGAGTTGGGGGTGGGGGCATGTGGATGGTTCTTGAGGAGGCCAGAGAATCCACCCTCCATGAAAATCCTTCTATGGCCCTCAGGGAGCCCTGGGCCAGTGCCTCACCTGGAGCTATCTGACCGCCACCTGCTGAAGCAGAGCCAGGTGCACTTATCTTGGAGCCCCGCTGAAGACCACAACTCTCCCATTGAGAGTAAGAGACCTGAGTGTGGTATCCCCTGAACTGTCCCTGACAACTCTCCCTCTTCCTGGGACCCTCCTCTCTTCCAGAACCATAGCCACAGGATGGCCTGCCTCACTGAGGCATATGCTTGTTTTCCAGGGGGTTTGTGTTCCTTTACAGCACCTACCTCCCTATTCCCCTCCTCACTAAGCTACATTATATGCTCATTACCCCACTGTGGATTTGTTTCTTGGCAGAGTATGACATTGAATTTGAGGACAAAGAAATGGCTCCTGAGAAATGGTACAGTCTGGGCAAAGTGCCAGGAAATCAAACCTCTACCACCCTCAAGCTGTCCCCCTATGTCCACTACACCTTTCGGGTCACTGCCATCAACAAATACGGCCCCGGGGAACCCAGCCCTGTCTCTGATACTGTGGTCACACCTGAAGCAGGTAAGCCAAGGAAGCACCCTCTTCCAGATGACCTGGAAGGGGTACCAGTCACTGGGCTCCAGGTTCTGTGGGGGAAGGCCTAGAGAGGTGCTGTGCCCATGCCCTCTTCTTCCAGAGTTTCAGGGGCCACAGGGAGGGTTGTGCTGCACTTTTGGGGCTGCTGTCTTATTGCTTCAGGGGCCAGAGTGGACCATTTGTTTCTTGTCCTTGCTGCAGCACTGATAGGTTAACACATTACTTTCCAGCCCCAGAGAAGAACCCTGTGGATGTGAAAGGGGAAGGGAATGAGACCAACAACATGGTCATCACATGGAAGGTGAGGGTCCCTACCCTGATTTACATTATGGACATGAAGCCAGGACCCAGCTCTTTGCTGTCCCTTGACTATGCTAAAGAGGAAGCCAATGCCTGGGGAATATCTGGCCTGGAGGACAAGGCACAGAAGTTGGGAGCTCTTGGCCAATGGACTTCTTTTCTGCTGGCCTTCTCCAGCCCCTCTGGTGGATGGATTGGAATGCTCCCCAGATTCAGTACCGTGTGCAGTGGCGCCCACAGGGCAAGCAGGAGACCTGGAAGGAACAGACTGTGAGCGACCCCTTCCTGGTGGTGTCTAACACTTCCACCTTTGTGCCTTATGAGATCAAAGTCCAGGCAGTGAACAACCAGGGCAAGGGCCCTGAGCCCCAAGTCACCATTGGCTACTCGGGGGAAGACTGTGAGTACTAGAGTGGGTCTGGCCCACATTCTGGTGGCCAGAATCCTCATGCATGTCAGCCTGTGCACATGTGTATTTCACTCCCCACTTGCCATTGCCAGCCCCCACCTCTCAGTGCTTCAGTGTATAATTCCTACCAGCAAGGGCATACATTCCCAAAGCCATTGCAATGTTATAAAATTCTGCACAGCTCAAATTGCTGCATTTATGCCACTAGCAGAAATAGCAGCCACTATTCCAGCTGAGTGAAACAGCACTGTCTTTGACAGCACTTCCTCTCTCTGGTCCAGGGAGTATTTGGTATAGGCTGAGTATCCCTCATCAGAAAATCCCAACTCTGAGATTGGAGCTGAAATATGGCACCCTAAGTGGGAAATTCCACACTTGACTTTTTGTGTTGGATCAGTGAGAACACAGGCTTGCTAAAAATAGTGTAGTATATATACAGCTGGGATGCAGTTCATTTGGTAGAGTGCTTGCCTAGCATACATGAAGGCTGGATTGGATCCCCAACACCATATAAAGCAAGCATAGAGGTGCACACCTGTAATCCTTAGCTACATATAGAATTTGAGGCCGACCTGGGCTCCAGGAGACTGTCTCAAGTGTGTGTGTGTGTGTGTGTGTGTGTGTGTGTGTGTGTGTGTGTGTGTATGTATAAAGTTAAAAGTGTCATCCCAGAATTTCAGAAGCTGAGGCAGGAATTAGATGATACTCTGGGATACATAGTAAGTTCCAGGACAGCCCTAACTACAGAGAGAAACCTTGTGGATTTAGACTTAGAACCTACCCTCACAACATCTCATTTTGTATATGCAAATATTCCAAAATATAAAAGAATCCAACTCACTTCAGTCCCAGCATGTCAGCTAAGAGCTAGTTACCAGAGCAAGTTCCCATGCCTTGTGGGTTTCCTTGAGTCTGGAGCATCACTAAACAGTAATTTGAGCACCCACTTAGGTCTTTTTGTGTGATTTCTCTGTGTAAGTTACTGCTTTCTTCTTGAAGAGCTCCATTCCTCACTGAATAGTCCCTTGTGTAGCATGCAGCCCACTTTCCTGTGAGAAGGTGTCTGGCCTGCTGGCTCAGGTGAGGGCCTGTGTCTCTCCAAATAACTGGCTGTTTTCAGACCCCCAGGTGAGCCCTGAACTGGAAGACATCACAATCTTCAACTCAAGCACTGTGCTGGTCAGGTGGAGGCCTGTGGACTTGGCCCAGGTTAAGGGCCACCTCAGGGGATATAATGTAAGGACTCAGGATATGGGGAAAGCTAAAGAGGGATATGATAAGATTGAGGGTGGGGAGTCTGTCATCTGTGAGCAGCTCTCCTGAAAGTTCTTGGGTTGGGGGAAAAGGGTCTAGGACAAGAGTGGTGAGGATCATGTGTTGGAGGTTCTGTTGGATGACTTCTGTCCTTATGAGGTCTGTTGGCCATCTGTACAGGTAACATACTGGTGGAAAGGCAGTCAAAGAAAGCACAGCAAGAGGCATGTCCACAAAAGCCACATGGTGGTACCTGCTAACACCACCAGTGCCATCCTCAGTGGCTTGCGTCCTTACAGCTCTTATCATGTGGAGGTGCAGGCCTTTAATGGGCGGGGCTTGGGACCTGCAAGTGAATGGACCTTCAGCACCCCAGAGGGAGGTGAGTCTGACACCTCACCCTATACCTACATCCCCCTGCCCCTTCTCCTTGGACTCAGGTGAGAACCTGCTACCCTTCTGTGCTTCCACAGTGCCCGGCCACCCTGAGGCATTACACCTGGAGTGCCAGTCGGATACTAGCCTGCTACTGCACTGGCAGCCACCACTCAGCCACAATGGAGTGCTCACTGGCTACCTGCTCTCTTATCACCCCTGTACGTGCACTGTACCTGGTGTGGAGGCTAAGGGACTCAGAAAGGCTCTTGAGCTGGTAAGACAGCCCCTTGCTTCTTTCCACAGTGGATGGGGAAAGCAAGGAGCAGTTGTTCTTCAACCTTTCGGACCCAGAGCTCCGGACTCATAATCTCACCAACCTCAGCCCCAATCTGCAGTACCGCTTCCAGCTTCAGGCCACCACCCAGCAGGGCCCTGGCGAGGCCATTGTGCGTGAAGGAGGCACCATGGCACTGTTTGGTGAGCTGGAACAAGGGTTTGAGGGATGTTAGTCTTGAGGGTTTCCCTGTGCTTGACCCAGGGAGGAGGTTGACTGGGAGGCTAAGCTCAGGAGAGTGGGACTTTGAAGGGCCTTGTGGTCCACCTCTGCTCCTACATTCTCCAGGCAAGCCCGATTTTGGCAACATCTCAGCCACAGCAGGTGAAAACTACAGTGTGGTCTCCTGGGTCCCTCGGGAGGGCCAGTGCAATTTCAGGTTCCACATCTGGTTCAAAGCCTTGCCAGGTGAGTGTAGAGAGATATCCCTGGGGCAGGGAGCCAAGGCTCTGTTCCTGACCTCAAGGTGTCCCCAATCTTCCAACTAAGTCCCCCTGCCGCTGTATCTGATCTTTGCAGAAGGAAAAGTGAGCCCTGATCGCCAACCTCAGCCTCAGTATGTAAGCTACAATCAGAGCTCCTACACACAGTGGGATCTACAGCCTGACACCAAGTATGAGATCCACCTGATGAAGGAAAAGGTGGTCCTGCACCATCTGGCTGTGAAGACTAATGGCACTGGTGAGGCACTGGGGCCACCATCTAATGCCAAGAAGCCTTAGGCACCAATGCTGGGTTTGGTGCATGCAGCCCTTAGCAGCCATGACCCATTGCACAGCTCTTGCCTCCCCCAAATCTGGGTGTGCTTTGGCCAGTGTGCCTTTCCCTATACTATCTACAGAGGGTTCTCTTCCCTGTCTCCTTCTGATCTGCTACTGTGGCACCTTCTGGCCCCAGAGGGCCCCCTATAGCTTCAAGTGAGTCTTGAGCACCAGGCCCTAACTCAGAGACTGCTGCTCAGGCTTAGGCATGTAGTATGCCCTTGGCAGCATAGCTCATTCCAGGGTTTGGGCTTTGTCTCCTTTCCACACTGTGCCTTCAGGCCCCGTGCGAGTTTCTACTACAGGTAGCTTCGCCTCTGAGGGCTGGTTCATCGCTTTTGTCAGTGCTATCATTCTCTTGCTCCTCATCCTGCTCATCTTCTGCTTCATCAAGCGCAGCAAGGGCGGCAAGTACTCAGGTAATTCTGGAAAATGTACAGGCTTGGGTAGGGTGCTACAGCTGAGGGTAGAGAAAAACCACCTTGCCCCAAGGGCCCAAGCTTGGGAGTGGCAGGACAAGCATAGTCATAGAGGTGGGGTTCAGGCCAGGGGCCAAGGCTGCCTTCTTCCCAGGCTGGGGTCACAGAGGTCTATGCCAGTGGCAGCTGGACCCACATGGGTTGGGTAGGTCACTCTGGAGGCTTCTAAGTGCTATCAAGACAGTGCTGGGGGCTCTCAGCACAAAAGGACCCAGAAACTGGGAGTGTGGGCAGGAGAAGTTGACTCCTGTTATGTCTGTAGTGAAAGACAAGGAGGACACTCAGGTGGATTCTGAGGCACGGCCCATGAAAGACGAGACCTTTGGCGAGTACAGGTGAGCAGGGGAAGGAGCAGGGGTTGGCCCAGCTCTGCTTGACCTTTGCTTCTTACCCAACTCCTCTCTCTTTTCTGTGCTTCGGGGTGACTTCAGGTCCCTGGAGAGGTAAGGTGGGGCAGTGGGAATGGCCAGTTAGAGCCCAGGGACTGGGAGGGACCCCCATTTTTACCCTTTTGGGGAGAAGCCAATATGCCTAGTTATTCTCATGCTAAGATCCTACTTGTTGGGCTGCCTGTCACCCTCCTGGCTGCCTTTAACCTCAAGAGAAGCCCCAGGAGTAGGCACAAGCCCTGTGGCATCATGCATACAGCCTGATTTCCCAGAAGTGTGTCAAGATGAGTCTTAGAATTTCCTGCAGGGTCAGGCAAATAAAAGAGGGCAAGAACCTACAGGGTGCTGGGGTCTCCTGTCAGAGCCCTGCAACACATCTGCTTACACCCCACCCTCTATCCCTGCAGTGACAATGAAGAGAAGGCCTTTGGCAGTAGCCAGCCATCTCTCAATGGAGACATCAAACCCCTAGGCAGTGATGACAGCCTGGCTGATTATGGGGGCAGTGTGGATGTCCAGTTCAATGAGGATGGTTCCTTCATTGGCCAGTACAGTGGCAAGAAAGAGAAGGAGGCAGCAGGAGGCAATGACAGCTCTGGGGCCACCTCTCCTATCAACCCTGCAGTATCCCTAGAATAGTGAGGTCCAGCCAGGTGAGGCAGGCCAAGCTGGGCCCAGGGCCAGAGGTGCAGGAGAGCCCAGGTGCCAAGATACCTGGCCAATGTACCATGCCACTGACCTGCTGACCTTGGAATGGAGGCCCCTTCCTCTTTCTACAGCCCATGGAAGACTTGACTGGAGCAGAGGAGAGGAACTGTGGCTTCGAGTCTCCTTATCACCCACTACCCTCTTTATTGCCAAAACCCAGCTGCACCCTTTCCTGGGCATACGCTGCTTTGCCCCAGCTTGGGGCAGTTCACTCCCATATCAGGGATCTTCAGGTGCTGCCTTGCCGACCCATTTAGGCAGAGAGGCCACAGTTTGGGGAAGAGGACAAAAGTGTGTCCTCTGAAGCATCTCTGAGATGCTGTCCTTCTCACTCTCTGACTGGGAACAGGCATGGTGGGGTCTCCTCAGGACTAGATTGGCACCTCTTCTTTCTCCAGCCACTCCCTGGCTAGCCTGACTGGGGACAGAACTCTGTCTCCACCATCTGCTCCCTTTTCTTTGCCATTTTTGCTCCAATCAGGATGGGGACCTGGGTAAGCTGGCCACCTGCATAGAAGAGGCCATCTGGAAAGTGCAGAGTCCCTCCCCCACCTTAGCACACTGGGTTTACACCCTCCTCCCATTGCTGTTCCACCTTTCAGGACACACACACACACACACACACACACACACACACACACACATACACACACACTCACATTGCCTTCAGTACCTACCAGACAACATCAAAGTGGCTTCTGTCACTGCCAGAGATAGGCACACCTCTTCCTACTGGAACTGGCTGGGCTTCTTTCTTCCTGCCACCACCATACCCCAGGACCCCTTCACAGCCCTGCCTGCCCCCAGTTCTTGTCCTCAGCCCCTTCCCCTGTCCCCAACGTTGGGAATGTAAATACACCATGACTTTGAAAGTTTGTGCCCTTGCCCTTTCCCCATATGCCGCTAGTGTGTAGGCAGATGTCTGAGTCTCTAGGTGGTTTCTCTGTTTTATAGCAGTTAGCTTTGATGATCCCACTCCAGGAAAAATAAAAGCAGACAAAAAAGGGGGAAAAAAAAGCAAAGATTGGTTCTCCCAGCACTGCTGTGCTCCTGCCCAGCAGCTGTGGCCTCCCTGTATGCCTTTGCTTGGTCTGTTGATGAACCCTCTACAAAAAACAAAAGTATATATATATATGTACATAATATCAGAATTATAGCAGGCAAATAAAAACCTGGAAATGAAGAAGCTCTTTCATCATTTTATTGAGTGACTACTTACTCCCCTATACCTGTCCCATGCTGTGAAAACTCCATCCCTGGGCAGGGGATGCCCTGAGGTCTGTGCTCAGCTCTGTCCCACAGCCCCAATTCCTTCCTTATTTTTTCCCAGAGTTTGGGCATTCTACCCCACTGCCAGGCCTTGTTATCTGCCCCCTTGGGTGTTACTGTTACACTGTGGGCCTTAGGCCCCCCTTTCTGCTGATGTCTTCTTGATATCAAGTTTTATCTCTAATTGTTAGGACTAACCCCATTCCTAAAGGAGGTAAACACAGGGGCAGAGTGTAGCTGAGGGTCTTGAAGTCTTGGAACCCTCAGTCTTCAACCTCCTGGCCCATACCTGGGAGCCTCTTTCTTACCCAATAGGACACAGCCAATATAGCTACTGGCAAATGTCCACTTGGAACCTGGGGTTCAGGCAAACAAGCATGTTGTACCTGGTGTAGTCATCTCATCCTTGGAGTGTCCAGCCACCTAAACCAATGGAGAGCTAACAAAAAGCTCACCTCCAACATACAGGATTTTATTTAGTGCAGACTGGCCTGGAACTCACTATGTAACCGAGGCTGCCCTTGAATTCCTGATCTTGACTTTACCTCCTGAGTGTTGGGATTACAGGCATTCACTTTTCCCCCAGTACTGGTTATTAGAGCATTGCTAGATGTCTTAGTTAGGGTTTCTATTGCTGTGAGGAGACACCATGAGCACGGCAACTCTTATAAAGAAAACATTTAGCCGGGCGGTGGTGGCGCACACCTTTAATCCCAGCACTCGGGAGGCAGAGGCAGGCGGATCTCTGTGAGTTCGAGGCCAGCCTGGGCTACAGAGTGAGTTCCAGGACAGGCTCCAAAGCTACACAGAGAAACCCTGTCTAGAAAGAACCAAAAAAAAAAAAAAAGAAAGAAAAGAAAAGAAAAGAAAAGAAAGAAAAGAAAACATTTAATTGGGGTGGCAGCTTACAGTTCAGAGGTTCAGTCCATTTTCATCATGGTTGGAAACATGGCAGTGTGCAGGCAGACATGGTGCTGGAGCTGAGAGTGCTATATCCTGCAGGGACCAGAAAGTCGACTGACAGTCACATTGAGGGAAGCTTGAGCAAAAGAGACCCCAAAGCCTACCCCCACAGTGACACACTTACTTCAACAAGGCCACACCTCCTAATAGTGCCACTCCCTTTGGGGGCCATTTTCTTTCAAACCACCACACTAGACAAACAAAACTCAGCCACTGAGTTACCTTCCCAGGTGTCTTTTCACTTTTTATTTGATATAAGGTCTCACTAAATTACCCAGCCTGGTCCTGAGGTCACTTTGTAATCCAGGCAGGCCTTGAACTTGTTAGTCTTCTACTTTGGCCTTTCAAGTAGTTGGGATTAGAGGCCTGTGCTAACAAGGTTCTCTCTCTGTGTCTCTGTCTCTCTCTGAAACAGAATCTTACTCTATGGCCCAAGCAGCCTTGGTGCAATCCTCCCATCTTTGTGAGTTCAAGGCCAGCCTGGTCTACAGAGTGAGTTCCAGGACAGCCAGGGTTACACAGAGGAACCCTGTCTAGAACCCCTCCCTATGGCTGCTGCCAAAGCCCAACATTACAGAGAACTAATGGGTCTTCATGAAAAAAATCTACCCTTCTGATGTCAATGGAGATTGAGAGCCCAACATCGCCAGCTTTGGCAAGCATTAATGTAAGCCTAGGAACTGTAACCATAAGATTGGATTCTCCAGAAGAGCTGCCAGCTAAAGTCGTGCTGGGATCAAGAAAAATGGGCCTTGGCAGTACGTGTTACTGGAGTTGTATCCATGCCAGTGGATGTCCACACAATCCAGAAGAGAATTTGACATTGCTGCTGCCGCTGTTGCCGTTATAGCAATGGCGCCCACCACTGCTACTCTTTCTGGGATTACCATTTCATAATTGCTTACTACAGCTAGCACAATGGGGATCCTGGCAACAAAAGTAGCTACCACAGTTAGTTAATCTCTCATTCTATTGGGCATGATAAATTTAATTCAGTAGTTATATACATCTCGATTGGCTTTGAAAATTATAAATTTATAAACTCAAGTTCCAGTTGCTTAAGGGATACTATCTTACAAGGACACCAACGTACAGTATGGCTCGTTAAGGAAGGGAATGGCTCAGTTGCCTTTAGCCTACTGGCTATGGGTGAGATAGGACCTCTGTTGGTCTTCTCTGTATCGAACACACAGATTGCAAGCCCAGTGCCACTTTGAGATCTTTGGCAGCAGTTAACGCTGCAGCTCACACATGATTGAGCCTGTATGATAATGAGTATTCAGAGACGGGTAATGCCTGGGGGGCAGTCACCAACCTAAGACAGAGCACCTGTGTGGCCTGGGCAGGTGTCTCCATGATGGGTAAGGTGACCTGCTGACGTCCCACGCAACCCAAGTCAGAAGCTCACTTTTTTTTTTTTGGTTTTTCGAGACAGGATTTCTCTGTGTAGCTTTGCGCCTTTCCTGGAACTCACTTGGTAGCCCAGGCTGGCCTCGAACTCACAGAGATCCGCCTGGCTCTGCCTCCCGAGTGCTGGGATTAAAGGCGTGCGCCACCACCGCCCGGCCAAAAGCTCATTTTTTAATAAAAGGGGGACCTGTAGGGCCCTGGCCCCTGAAAAAAAAAAGATTTGTATTTTGGAAAGATGATAGAATAACAAACATTTTATTAACAAAAAAAAAGATTTGTATTTTGGAAAGATGATAGAATAACAAACATTTTATTAACAAAAAAAAGAAAAAGAAAAAAAGAAAAGAAAAAACAATGTCTTCCTTATGGTTCCCACCACCAGCCTAGCCCCAGGTTCTTTCACTGAGGCATCAAGTCTTGCCTTTGCTTTTCTGTAACTCTTGTTTTACTGTCCCCATTGCATCAGTCCTGTCAGCAGACAAACCCTACTATAACAGCCTCTATTGTCAAAAGCCCCCACTCCTAATGCTGTGTGCTTCCCAGCTCTTGGCTCCTATTCACAGAGAGCCCCCTCAGATTTGGCTGTCCTCTTTGTTCCCACTATCTCTACCTATAATAGCATCAGCCTGCTGTGTAACACTCCCAATCTGTTTTCTGGCTCTCCCATAATAATAGTCTTTTGGTTCAGGCACAAGGCAGCTCAACTAAAGATACATTCCCCAACCTCTGTACTTGCCAGGTAGATGGGAAGGAGGCAGAGGTGAGTTGTGGCATGGGAATGTGGGAGCAGCCACTGGCTGCTTACAGAAGCAGAACACAAATGTGACAGTCAGATCAGAAGGAGCTTCAGGGAGTGCCAAATAGAAGTCACATATTCAGGATAATGAACCTATACCTGTATTCAGAGAGCTTCTAGGTCTGGCTGCCTCTCAGGCTAGTTTTTAAAAAAATGACACTTTTTTTATGTGTACATGTTCATGCATGTGAAAAATGCACATGCACATGTATGGAGGCCAGAGGTCTATGCCAAGTATAGAGTAGCAATCTTCCTCAAATACTCTCAACCTTAAAAATTATGTATGTATGTATGTATGTATGTATGTATTTATTATTTAGTGTAAGTGTGTGGCATACACCAATGTGTGTATGATGTTACAAGAGCTTATGTGCACAGGCAGAGGCTAGAGGAAGAGATCTGGTATCCTGCTCTATCACTGTCCCCCTTATTCCCTTGAGACAGTGTCTGTCACTGAATCTAGACTGGCAACCAGCAAGCCCTAGCAATCTCACAGTACTAGGATTATAGGAGTGTGTGACCGTGGCCAGGATTTTTATGTAGATGCTAGAGATTTGAACTCAGGTCCTCATGTTTTTGCAGCAAGTGTCTTACCCACCCAGTCATCTCTATCCACCTTACTGTTTAAGACAGAGTCTCTCACTGAACCCAGAACTTACCAATTCAGCTAGATTGGCTGACTGACAAGCTCCAGGGATCCAACTGTCTTTAATTCCTCAACACTGAGACTGCAGATGTTACAGACATGTTACATTTAAATTTTTTTAATTTTGGTTTTTCTTTTTTCTTTTTTTTTTTTTCAAGACAGGGTTTCTCTATAGTTTTGGTGCCTGTCCTGGATCTCACTCAGGCTGGCTTCGAACTCACAGAGATCCACCTGCCTCTGCCTCCCGAGTGCTGGGATTAAAGGCGTGAGCCACCACTGCCCGGATTAATTTTGGTTTTTCAATACAAGGTTTCTCTGTAACAGCCCTGGCCATCCTAAAACTTGCTCTGTAGATCAGGCTGGCTTCAAACTCAGAAATTTGCCTGCCTCTGCCTCCTCAACAATAAAAGTGTGTAAAAGTCAAAGGTGTGCACCACCACTGCCTAGCTACTTTTTTTTTACATGTGTTTAAGATTCAAATTCAGGTTCTCATGCTTGTGCAGCCAACACTTTACATACTGAGCCATCTCCCCATCCCCATATCTCGCCTGCTCCCCCCATGCTAGGGATCAAATCTATAACCTTGTCCTTGCTAAACAGGCACTCTGCCACTGATCCTCAACTCCCACATCCCACACTTTGTGTGTATGTTTATGATTTTATCATCATCATCATCATCATCATCATCATCATCATCTTTTTGGGGTTTTTGAGACCAAGGTCTCACTATATAGCCCTAGCTGGCCTGAAACTCATAGAGATCTACCTGCCTCAGCCTCCTGAGTGCTGGGATTAAAGGTGTGCACCACCAGCACACCTGGTTTTATTTTTATTTTTGAAGTGCTGGGTATGGAACCCAGATCCTTGTGCATATTCACTCAGTGATGTCTCCAAACAGGTGACTTTTAGAGCAATTTTAGCTTTACAGAAAATTTGAGGGGAATGTGGAGAGTGCCTATGTGCCCCTTACTCCATCTTCAAAAATTTCCCTATCATCTTGCATCTGTCACAGTTGATGAGCTCACAATGAGATTCTCTTGCTAACTAAAGTCCACACTTGATATTAATTAGGGTTCATGACCCTAATGGTGCATGACCAATAATGACATTCAGTCACCATTGCAGGATTATATAGAACAGATAATCTGAACACTCACTGACCACATTTTTGGTTTCTTCTGAAACAGGGTCTCAAATAGTCTAGATTGGCCTTGAATTTTCTGTATCTGAGGATGACATTGAAGTCCAGATCCTTCCACATTTCACTTGAGTGCTAACATTACCGGTGTGTCCCATCATGCCTGTCCACTGAACACATCCTTGTTGAGGGTTAGAGCAAATAAAATATACACTTGAGTTTTTTAACTTGTGTATATCCATTCATGAAACCATCATTTCATTAAACTATTGAACATTTGAAAACATTTTGTGGGGCCACCTTCACTACAGAACTTGACCTCTTTTCTACCACCTTAAGTTGTAGGTGGGTTTCACTGATTGTTGGCATGGTCACCAATAAAATTATGCATCTTTCATTCTTGTCATGTCTGTGAGGCTCATCCATGTTACTGACTGTATCTCTTCTCTCCTTTGCATTGCTGAGCAGCAGCCATTGTATGGACACACTGTAATTTACTCAGCCATGGCCCCATCAGTAGACATGAGTTGTTCCTTGTCCCCACTGTTATGAATATAGCAGGTACATGTGAGTCTTTCTCTGGGATCTATTCATATATCCTAGGAGGGGAATTGCTGACTTGTGGCCATGCCAAACCAGTTTGTGTCTCTGGCCAGAGATGTATATGCTTTGCCATCTAGACCTCTCTCAGTCTCTTCTAGTAGGGAGTGTTCCAAAGAGACCACAAGGCTAGAGGGAGAAGGTGCTTGCTCCAGCACTTGACAACCTGGCTACATTGCATGAACCTCTGAGATACCTGGAAGAGGTGTTGACACTGCTGCCCAGAGCTCTGAGTTCCTTGGAGCTCAGACATGGCAGTCAGCCATCACCTAACCTTTCCTCTCACAGCCCCAAGGATACCACTTCTTTGTTTTGAGACAAGGTGTTATGTAACGTAGGCTAGCCTCAAATTCATTCATCACATAACCAAAGATGATCTCATGTCTTAATTTTTTTTTTTTGGTGTTTTCGAGACAGGGTTTCTCTGTGTAGCTTTGGAGCCTGTCCTGGATCTCACTCTGTAGCCCAGGCTGGCCTCGAACTCACAGAGATCCGCCTGCCTCTGCCTCCTGAGTGCTGGAATTAAAGGTGTGTGCCACTGCCGCCCAGCCTGACCTTTTCTTTTTGAGGCAGGATCTCATTCTGCAGCCCAGGCTTACCAGTAACTCATTATGCAGCTTAGGCAGACCTCAAACTTGTGGTCATCCTTCTGCCTTAGCCTCCTGAATGCTGAGATTACTGGTCCATACTACCATGCTTAGCCAGGGGTTCCACTTCAAGCTCAGCGACCCCAGCACTAGCTAGGCACTACCTGTTGTGGAATATTTGTACACTGTATGAATACGTGTTGCTGTGATTGGTGTAATAAAAGGCTGAATGGCCAATAGCTAGGCAGAGAGAGATAATTGAGGTCTGCATCAGATGCCAATGAGGCATGGAGGGAGTCAGACATACAGAGTGAAAGAAAAGTAAAAAGCCATGAGGCAAAATGTAGATTAATATAAATGGGTTAATTTATGTTAAAAGAGCTAATGCGACAAGCTTAAGCCAAGGCCAAGTTTTCATAATAAGAAGTCTCTGTGTCATTATTTGTGAGCTGACAGCCAACAACAAAGCTTGCTACAACTACCACTACTTCAGACACTGAGATATAGGTCTGGGCCCCGACACTTAGTTTTTTCTTTGTTTGTTTTTGGAGACAGGCTCTTTCTATGTAGCTCTAGTTGTCCTGGAATTTGTTATATAGACCACACTGGCCTTAAACTCACACAGAGATCTGCCTACTTCTGCATCCCAAGTGCTAGGAATAAAGGCATGCTCCATCATGCCTGGCCCCACACTCTGTTTCTAAATTTGAGGAGTTGCAGACAAATCAGAAGGCTCAGCAGGTAAAGGCACTTGCTGCCAGATGATACAAGCCTGATGACCTGAATTTGGTCCCCAGGCCCCACATAAAGGTTGAAGGAGGTAACTGACTCCATAAAGTTGTCTTCTGACCTCAACACATGCATTGTGACACTTGTATACTTTACTGCATTATACACACATAATAAGCAATAATAATAATAATAATGATAATGATAAGAAGAAAGAAAGAAAAGGAGAAGAAAAAGAAGAAGAAGAAGAAGAAGAAGAAGAAGAAGAAGAAGAAGAAGAA
>CABHPP010109200.1:0-26946 GCA_902168425.1 Peromyscus attwateri
ACACACACACACACACACACACACACACTCATACACACAGAGATAGCTACAGAATAAGCAAGACAATTCAAGAAACAAGATGACCTAAAACCATGGAAACAAGAAACTTTGAAAAGTAAAGCCTCTGATTTATGTTTTGATTCTTATCTTGTTGGTCTGCTCTTGTGTGTATAGTGGATTTATCTCGGGTGCAGCTCCCTGGTCCAGGGCTGGCTGGACAGTGCACAGTCTGTAGAGCCCCTCTGAGGATTGCTGCTCTGGGAGTTCAGGAGGCAGCGCTGAGGCAGAGGTGGGAGGCCCTGTATCCCTATCCTGAAGTGAGTGGGAAGACGCCTCTCCACAGCCCCGGGTGAGCTGGACTGGGACAGAGGAGCACAGTGGCAGTTTGTCCCCACCACTTCTCTATCGCTTCCGTGTTACTTTGGAGGCAAACAGCAGGGCAGAGCGACGAGGTACATATGTTAAATTCACATCAGTAATAAAGATTAAGTAGAAGTTAATAGTGCCTCAGTCATGCTTGTGGGAGTAATCTCCTTTCTGAAAATTCAAAATTAGATTTGGAGGATCGAAGCAAACAGGGGGTGAGACTATGGTGTAATATTTTAATCAAATTGTCATGAATGAGTGGATACAATTAAGAATTCTGTCAGTCAAAGTGCTGAGGCCCTTTTGTTAGTCAGGGACGGGAGGGGCACTCTGGGCCATGGTCGGAAGGGATTACACTTGACTTTTCCCAGGATCTTTGCTTTTGACCCTCTGGCTGGAATTTGCCTGTCAGATAGTCATTTTTTATTTTTAAAGGGGTGTGTGTGTGTGTGTGTGTGTGTGTGTGTGTGTGTGTTTGGGATATGTGTTTGCATGTACACACATGAGGACATATGCATTTCCATACTCAGCCTTGCTTCCTGTGTACAGCAGAAGCATGTGTATACATGCATGCAGGGACACATGCATGTGTGCATGTCTATAGTACCGTGTACATGTGTTTGCACATGTATGTGCAATGTGTATGTGTGTGGCTTGTCTGAGCATGTGAGGGTTGGGAGCAGGCAGTGGAAGATACTAAACCTCTCTCTAGAACTCACCCTCTGTGGTCTGTGAGTTTTATTTTTCTGAATAAGTAACCCCAAGCCATTGTGGAGTGGTTTTGGTGTCCATATAGTTTTTCACCAAGAGCAGAGAAAGACTGTTGCTTTCGATGACAACACTCTGTGATTCCCGTATCAAGAGATCAGACGTTAGGCTGGGTGCAAACGAAGGATTTATGCCCAGCATTCCTGTAGACACGGGCTCCACCAGCCCCTCTCACTCTGCTTTCCTTTGCTTTGCTGTGGCTGCGAATGTCCACACCCACAGGATGCGTCCACGGGAGTACTTCTGCATAGCTGATAATGTCCACACCGTGCAAGTGTCGTCCACGCTGCCTGAGAGGGGTCACGGGGGTGACACCAGAGAACAAGTGAAGGATGTGTTTGCTAACTTAGACGTTAATACAGTCTTGCAAGCGGAGACAGTCCTGAGCCATGCCACACACCTGACCACCTGACCCTCTCTTCTCTTCGGGGTCTGCAGGGTTTGCGATCTGCTTCTCATGACCCATTCACCATGGGCGACACACCAGGCAAAATGTAGTCCTTCTCTCTTCCTACCCCTTCCCATCGGCCCTCCTCTCCTGAACATAGTGTTGATTTATTTTTAATTTCGATACATGGGTGCTGGGGAGAGACACTGTCGAAAATAAATAAATAAATAAATAAATAAATAAATAAATAATCTTTCCTCCCTCTTCCCCTGCCTTCGTGTGCTGTGAAGGTGCATCTTATTTATCAGTGATTATAAATCAATAAGGAGAATGCAGCGCAGCAGGACGGGCCTCTCGAGCCTCAGACTTCAGCATGCATGAATGCAATGTGTCGGATGAGGAATTTATTAGCTTAAGCAGATTCGAGTTTCTTCTTTTAAAATTTATTTTCTCCCAGGCAGCTGCGGCTGTCGCTGCTCCATCTCCCCTCTTCAAGCCCAGTGTTTGGGAAACAGACAAACGCTTTCCACACAGGATGACAATGTGTAATCAGAGTCCCTGCGGTGTATTTTACCTTTTGTTGTGGAGGAGAGGGAAGTCAGAGGAACTTGCTCAAGTCCCTTTCACTTGGGTGAGCATTTGGAGGCCGAAGGACCTAATTATTATTTTTTTTTAAAACACTGCCTTTACCGCATTTGCCTGGGGAATTACTTCAAATCGACTGACAGACCTATTGTGCTAGCGACATCACGGCGACTGGCTTTTTACACGGAAAACAAGCCTTCTGTTAATTCAGCAATAACACACCCCGCGTGCAAAAATTGCATTAGCGGGCGTCTAACTCAAGTGCTGAACGTATTCAGAAGTAAAGCATCGCCGCACGACAGGGGTTGAAGGGAATATGCATCAAAATGCCTGGCATTTAATTTCTCCCCACTTCTTCAGGAATTTAGCCAGTGAAATATAGCTGCCAGTGTCCCAGGCCCTGCGCAAGCTCCTGCAATATGCTCTCGATCAATCAGATTTGCATAACTAAACTGTCTGCGAGCCTGCTCGGCTGCCCAGGTGCAAGGCCATTTGCATATAGAACAGTGAGAAGGTCCCAGGAGTCACTTCAGACCGGAGTGACTGCTGAGCCCGCAGTCCACACAGCCCCGGAAATGAAATTGGAATGACAAAAAAAAAATGGGAGTGCTCGCTTGGAAGGGTGAAATATGCAGGCGTCTTGCAAAGGTTACGTAGAGCTTTCCAGGCTAGGCTCCTAAACCGCCAAGACCCATCCCGGTCCTCCACAGCCACGATGCCACCACCACAGGCTGAGCGGAGCCGCAGGGAGGGGCTAAGCCCTGGGTTTCCGCTCACCTGCCCCAGGAACTTTCCCCGGCTTTCCCTGACGGGTGGAAAGAACTGGTTTCATCTCGAGACAGGATTTCCAAGCAGATCTGGCACTGTGTCCTCCCCTGTCCCCCGTCTACCAGGGTTGTGGTGCGCTTCTGGGACTTCGCCCGCGATCTGTGTCCAACCTGAAGCCTGGGTTACCTGAGGTCTCATCTTGCCTTACACCAACCCCACGGAGTGGACCGATCGGGGATTTTCCGGTTGAGGGCCCAAGGAGGTCAACTCTCATACCCAGGGGATTCTTGGAGGGGAGAAGGAACCTTCCGTGATGAAAGGTCGCTCAGCATGGTAGTTACAGCAGGAGCTATCCAGCTGCTGGTGTCCCCTGTCTCAGGAGGCTTAGCCTTCATACCCTTCCCCTCACGGAGAGCCAGTCAGTCGATACCAGGTGGCATTGTGATTTCTGTTCTGTCCCCAGCACATCCACCATCTTGGGTTGTTTCCACTGCAGGAAAAATTGTAAATAGCGTTGTACGACAAAGAGGAAGACAACCCAGGCTAGTTCAGTCATTAGCCTAGGTTGTTAATAATTTTGTTCTGATTTTAAAGCAACTTGAAACATTTCATGAAACCCTAAAAGTAACCCCAGCTGTTGGCCCTGCTTTCCAGCTGTGGGTTGTCATGGTACCTCTGCAGTGGTGGGTGGTGTGGTAGTGTGTATTTCAACCTACCTTCCTGGGGGACACAGAAGTGTCAATGTCCGGTAATTTTCAGGTCTCCCAAATCTCTCTCTCTCTCTCTCTCTCTCTCTCTCTCTCTCTCTCTCTCTCTGTGTGTGTGTGTGTGTGCTGGTGGATGTTTGCATGTGATCTTGCACATGGAGCTCAGAGAACAACCTTGGTTTTTTTTTCCTCAGCTATTATTTACCATTTATTTTATTAAAATTATATATATGTAAAACTTTTTTTTCTGTGCATGACAGTTTTTGTCTGCATGTATGTATGTGCACTACATGCATTTTTGATATCCACAGAGGCCAAAGGAAGGCATCAGATCACCTGGAGCCACAGTTACAGCCTGTTTGTGAACTGCCAGTGTGGGTGCTGGGAACCAAAACCACGTCCTTGGCAAGAGCAGTCAGTGCTCCTAACTGTTGAACCATCTCTTCAGCACCTAATAAAAAACAAAAGCAAACATTTATTATATATTTAGTGTGTGTGTGTGTGTGTGTGTGTGTGTGTGTGTGTGTGTGTGTGTGTATAGGTCAGAGGACAACTTGCAGGACTCAGCAGTCTCTTCTCACAATGTAGGTCCCAAAGATAAGGGTCCGGGGCATTGAACTCAGTCTTAGGCTTGGCAGCAAGCACCCTCACCTGCTGAGCCATTTTGTTGTTCCCATATTTTTTTCCTCTTTTGAGACTGGGCTTCTCATTGGCCTGGACCTCACCACGTAGGCTAGGCTGGCTGGCTAGGGAGCCCCAGCATTGTCCTTCCTTTGTCTCCTCTGCATGCTGGGATTAGGAGCGCTTGCCACGATGCCCAGCTTATGGGTCCCGAGGCTTAATTAAGCTCAGGTTCTCTAGTTTCCGAAACAATTGTTGGCCGAGCGAGTCATCTCCTCAGTCAAACGTTCTTTTGATTTCTCTCTTCCCCGTGTAAAAACCATTCTTTCCTCCACTGACCTTGATCGCCTGGGTTCTCTGGACAAAACACCCCTGATAATGGACTAGGAGAAAAGTCTGTAGCCACATCTTACAAGAAACAGTGACTTTCCATTACCTCGGCTGATGGGGGACTTTCTGAATTGAGGGCACCGTCCTGCCCAGCACTTATGACCGGGGTGGTGTTTTCTCTTGGGCAGCTGGAGAGCAGAGGGGACCTTAAAGCACAGCACCCCTGTTCTCTTCTGCAGCTTTCCACTCCCTTTCCTAGGACATTGTAACAGACAGACGAAGTTACATCTTTCTCACAGTGTTTAATGACGAGTAAGCAAGGACTCTTTTCTGCGTCTTTTCCCCTGGCACAGGAGGGAAGTATGTGGGGTGTGGGATAAGGTCAGGTCAATGTCCCTTTCGGTTTGAATGTCACTCGTTGTCGAGTTGGCATCATACCTTGTTCCCATGGCAACGGCTTTTGTGCCTGGGGAAGGGTCATGCCCTTATGATCTTCTAGAAAAGGGTGGTGAAAGTGCTGAGCGTGTGGTGCTTTCCTCTCTCCTGATGGATCTGCATGTAACCTTGAACGGGGTGGGGGTTGGGGAATGGGAGGGTCAGGGATGTATGTGTTGTGTGTGTGTGTGTGGGGGGGATAAAGGGCAAAGGACATGTGATACCAGCATGGGGCACTGAGATCACAGAGCAGGAGGCTGTGCTCGCTCAGAAGGTACAGAGGTGAGCAGCCCAGTCTCCAACAGATGAACTTCATTCCTGGCTCCTGCCAACCACCCTGGTATGTCACTGACGTTCATGAGCAGAGGGTCCAAGAAGCCTGGACCTGATGGAGCTGGGGAAACTATTCCTTCAGCTCCTCGATGCTACTCCCCTGACTTCCTCTGGTCTTGTTCCTCCGGGAGTCTCTGCTTGACCCCTGGGATATCTTGGGGGAAGCACCAGGTTTTTTATTTATTTATTTATTTTTTTTAAATCATGGCTGAAGGTGCCTATGGAATCGCCAGATAATGACTGTAATCCTGTGACCCAAAAGTCCACACATGGCTTATCCACCCACCCCAACTGTCTGCTTAGGGCCAGGAGAAGAGAAAGCCTGGAGATACAAGGCACAGAAACCAGCCTCTATCTGCCCAGGTGGGCTTACAGGCTGCTGGCAGAGATGGGCATTAGGCAAATACCCAGATGAATATGTCCTTGTCAACCTGAGGGCTCATCGCGCTCAGCCAATACTTAGTATGCACTGGTGTGTGACCAGTCAGGGTAGAGAGCTGGAGGCTCAGGGATCAGCATGCACAGACTGTCCTTGAGGCAGGAGGGAGGACGCTGCTGTGAAAATTCTGCCCATCATGGTGGGTGTCAGGTGTATGTCTGCCTGGCTCCAGGCCAGTCCCTCTCTGCGGGGGAACTTTGTCCAAGCTCTGGAGGGGGCTCTGAGCTCTGCACCAGCTAGTTGAGGATGAGTGACATTGGGCACACAGATCTCAGTGCCCTACTGTGGAAGAGGTGGTAACTCGGGGGATGGGGGCAGGAACCCGTAAAAAGTCATTGATTTGACATCGGACCACTTACCAGTAAGGCAATTAGCTGCCTTCGCAATGCATTTGGGTTTGGGGATAAGAGGGACAATGTTGCCTGTGGTCCAGTTTCATCCAGTTTCATGTTTGGGTCCAGAGAGCTTAAGCATTGTGCTCGGGCCATCCCCATGCCTTTTGTGCTCTCCCAAGTCCTCTAGCTTTCTATCACTATGGTATAATGCCAGAGGAAAAAGCCACTGACAGTGGCTTCCCAGGGCTGTGACTTGGGGTGCTTGGTCTCATTGCTTGGAGGTCTGTGGTGAGGGTGAGGCATTACGTCATGGTAGTGGCATGAGGCCAAGGGAAGCTGCTCACCTCATGGCAGTCATGTAGCAAAGAGTAGAGGAGAAGCCCGGCCTCACTATCCCCTCTACTGGTGCTCCAGTACCTCCTTCCTTCCCTCAGGCCCCATCTCTTAAAGGTTACACTTGTCTCCAGTAGCTATGGACCAAGCCATTAACAGAGGAGTCTTCTGGGGACACTCAAGCTCAAGGCCGTAGGGGCTGCAGAGATGGCTCAGTAGGTAGAGTGGTTGCTGAGCATACATGAGGACTCAGTAGCCATGTAAAGGCTAGGTTCAGTGGCATGTGTCTGTAATTCCAGTGCTGGCGGGTCGGGGAGGCAAAGGCAGGAGGATCCTGGGGCTTGCTGTTCAGCTAGTCTAGCTATATTGGTGAGTTATAAGCCAGTGAAAGGCCCCGTCTCAGTATAAAAGATGAGGTCTGGAGAGATGGCTCCATGGTTGAGAGCCCTTGCTCCTCTTGCAGAGGACCCAGGTTTGGTTAATTTATGGGAGGCTGGAGAGATGGCTCAGCAGGTAAGAGCAATGGCTGTTCTTGCAGAAGACCCACGTTCACTTCTAAGAACATACATGGTGGCTCACAACCACCCATATCTCCCACTCCAGGGGATCCAGTGTTCTCTTACGGCCTCCAGTGATATTGCACTTATGTGCAAAACCCATATTCACACACACACACACACACACACACACACACACACACACACACACACTTTGAAATAAAAATAAAAGCTCTGAAGCTTACCTTACAAATTAGGTTGAACAAGTAATCAATTACAATAACTAATGATGTAGAACATTCTCCACATGGCCCGTGATTGTCCACATGGTGGATTGCTGGCTCTGCGTGAGTGGGAAGCCCTGGTGGGCTCCCAGTGTCATTGGCTGGTCCCTTCCCTGCCACTGTGAGCCACGCCTTCCCTTCTTTATTTTAATTTAAAAATTTTATTTATTTAATTTGTGCAATATGTCTGGAGGTCAGAAGATAACTTGAGGAAGTTTGGTTCTCTCCTGCTACTATGTGGGTCCAGGGGACTGAACTCAGGGTAGCAAGTGTCTTTACCTACTAAGCTGTCTTGCTGGTCCATTTTGTGTATGTGGTGTATGTATGCATGTGGGTATATATGTGTACTTATGGGTGCATAAGCGCGTGCATGCATGTGTGTGTGTGTGTGTGTGTGTGTGTGTGTGTGTGTGTGTGTAGGCTGGAGGACAACATCAGCTGCCCTTCCTCAGGTGCTGTCCACCTTGTGTTTTGAGACAGAGTCTTCCATTGTCCTGGAAGTGGTTAGGCTCTTCCTCCCATGCACTGGGATGGGGATTGAACTCAGGTCCTCAACATTTGTACTTCTGACTCTTTCCTGATGGAGCTATCTCCCTGGCCACCCTTCCATTCTGAATCCAGCTGTTCCTTCTATAAGGACAGAGGAGACCGCCATTCGGATTATGATGGGAAAAGAGCCTGGTCTTTGCTATGGTGTATGACAGCCCTTTGAACATCAGCTCACATTCCCCAGTCAACTCTCCAGCACTGGCTCCTCTGAGCATCCTTGGCAGAGGCAGCAGGGGAGGGCTCCAGCCCCGGAGCACAGTGATGGGGGAGCGTCTGGCTGTTCATTGTCCCATCTTGATGGCTAGATTGAGATTATGGCTTGGGGGATAAGAGTCCATTTATCTGGTTCGTTCCCACAATCTAATTGGAAAAGTAAAATTACCACTTAAGACGGATGGTAACGGTGCAACTTTACGCAACAAAGCTAAAACGAGCTGTGAACTTCCATCCAGGAGCCGACCACTTTGACTGCAACAAGAGGTTTTATTTGAAATTGGAAAATGAAAATTACCGATCAATACGGGGAGAACAGAATGAACGGCATTTCAGTGGTGCTACGGGAAAGTGTAACTCAGAATCAAGGTGTCCATTCTTTTTATCCCCTGCCCTGTACACACAAGGGCGATATAAATACGTACATAATGCATTGGTGAGTGGCCAAATCACAGCTGGGAGCCTCTAACCCTCAAATCAGCCCAGTGGTGTGGGAGTGGGCTCTGGGGAAGTTTGACAGCACCCAGGGGTCTCTTCAGGCTCCCCTTACACAAAAGAAGCTGCAGTTTTGGCCTTGGTCCTTCTGTCCACCTGGGATACTGGGTGTTGGCTTTCTTCATTGGAGAAGTCAAGCCTGGAGTTTGAGTTCACGTGCATCATTTATAGACCAGTTGAGAGCTTGCACAGAGTCTGGCTTGCATTCTTCAGCCCTTACACAGTTAAGTTTGGCTTAGTAAGTCTGAGACAAGGAGAGCAGACTTACTGTAATTGTTTGAAGATGTGGAAAGCTACACCTGCTGAGGGGCTGGGTGCTCAGTGTGTGCCTCCTTGGTCCTCCCAGTGACTCGAGACAGAGATAGACAAGAAACCATACATGAGAAAAGGCATATATTATGTAAGGCATTTTTCAGAGGGACTGATCTTATTTTGAGGAAGTCTCAGGGAAAAAAAAATTCAAAATGCCATTTACAAAAAGTGTGTTTTTAAAATGTAACCCACAACATTCATCCAAGGAAGGTGGAAGGTGGTTTGCGTGGGAGGAGAAAATATGAGCATTGGATATTGATTGATGGGTCTTCTTCCTGTGTGTGTGTGTGTGTGTGTGTGTGTGTGTGTGTGTGTGTGTGTATGCACACACATAGGCCTGAGGTCAACCTTCACTGTTGTTGCTCAGATGTCCTCTATTTTGCTTCTTGGGGCAGGTCTCTCACTGGTCTGGAATTCATCATATATGTGGGGCTGGTTGGTGAGAGCCCCAAGGATCCTCCTGTCTCTGTCTCCCCAGGACTTGAAATCCAAGTGCTCTACCGAATGAGCCATCTCTCCAGCCTTCCTTTCCACCCCCTAAGGCAAAAGGAAGTTTACTTTCTCCTGTCTGTCACCCCATTTGCCCAAGCTGTTCAAGGCCTTGTGTTGAAGTTCTCATGCTGATCCACCACGCAATGTGCTTTGTTTCACGCAAATATTTAAGGGGTGCTCTTGACGGATGAACTTGTGTCTCCAGAAAGATTTGGGACCTGGGAGCTTTGCTTAGACCCACAAGTGATCATGGCTGCCTTCCCCTCCACTGTGAGCTCCCTCCTCCCACTCCTTACCCAGGTCTGAGGAGTATCTCCTTTCCCTTGGCTCACACAAACTCAAATCCTGAGCAAGCCTCTCAGGATGGAATGCCATCTTCTCTCCCCAGGACCATTCAGGTTGACCTCTGTGTTTACCCTAGACTGGAACCTCTGTCCCTGACATGACAAGCGCAGCCCTTGGCAGCGGTTGGAGCTCAGCCTGCATCTGTGGAGGGATCCTCAGAATAGACACCCTCCCGTGCCTAGATGTGCAGCCATGCCTCCCTGCTTCCTTCTTGAGGAGCAGGGTCCCCCCACCCTATTACTGCAAGTCCATTCCCCCGGCTATTCCTGGTTTAGTTTCTCTCTGTGGTCCACGATGATTTGAGTACTGAGCATTAGCTTGGCTGGGGGCATCTCCTTAGTTATATGCACAGAGAGTGATGTGTGGAGGTGTTTCATACATACGGAAAGAAGACTACTCAGGATGGGTTTTCACAGATCAGTCAGAGGGCCTCCTGAGCTACAGCTGAGGTTCCCAGAAGCAATTGTGGAAACCCTGCCTGAAGACAGCCATATCACCTCTGCTTGAGTTCCCAGGCTGAGGGCTTGCTGGCCAGTGTTTGAGCTTGAGTGATAGTATTAACTCTGAGGGGCTTCCAGGTTGTTGGCATGCCCTTGAGCTTGCGGCCTTGCCAGCCTAGACAATGTCGTAACACAACTTCCTGAATCCAGTCTCTTGCTGCAAGGCCCTCGCTGCTTCTGTTTCCCTGGGGACTTGCAGAGTAATTCACAACTGTGCAGAAGATGTCACACCATCTCTTAAGCCTGTCCTCCTCCTCCATCCTGCTGATTTAACTTCTGGATATGGATGCACACTCCTCTTTCCCACCATGCAAAAACAAGAGCTCTCGCACATCTGTAGAAGCCAGGGCTTGGGACATCATTTTAGGGACCGGATGGAGGTGGGGAACTTTAGAATGGAGACCCAAAGAAACTCACTAGAGAAGCCTGCTGAGGGAGCACACTTGGGGGCCCGTAGCTGTCTCAGAGACAATGATAGGCTAAACACTGCTTTGGACCCTGCAGAAGAGATATCTTTGAGTCCCAGGGTCATCTGCCATACCTGCCCTCCTCAGCATCGGTTTTTCTCATTAATACACACATATTCGCGGTCTGGAGCTGGCGTTGGCGTGGTGAGGAGTATCAGGAGTCTGGGCCTTGGGCTTGTTTGTTTTCTGTCTCCTAGGAACTGAGAAGCAGGAAGGGTGTTATACACACGAGTAGGTACTTCACCTCCAAAGGAGCCCAGGCACCAAGTTTAAAGTCACATCTCATTCTGCACTCTTTCCCCCAAGTTCAGCGATCAGACAAATAGCCATATGGAAGCTGCTAAAGTTAGGTACCACAGAGAGGGGAAAGATGTTCGACATGGCACCCGCGTTCTCCAGCCCTCTCAGCACAGAATACCAGCCTGTTAAAAGTGGTCTATTTTTATGGAACTCTTTTGCTTATATTGAGATATAAAATTATTAGTCTGAGGTTGGCTCACATCATCAAAGCCTCAGATTCTTGGCAGAGTTGCGTGCAGTCTGTTCCAGTCACTCAGTGCCAGGGACAGAGCCCGCACAGGAGCAAAAATAGGTCTTCCTGCCGAAACCTGCTGAGCTCCCGGGAAAGTGACGTGCTAGGAGAATTTAATACCCTGGCCTTAAGAAAGTCTCTGTGTTCTCCTCACACAGACTTTACCCTCGGTAGGTGACTGACAAGATGCAATTGCAGAATTTCTGTGGTACCGAGGAGCCTTGGCAGCCAGTGGCCCTGTGATAGGAGTGCTTTGCATATAAATTACATATGCATATGACATTTTAGCTCCAACTTTACATGTGGTTTGGAGGCTGGATGCAGTCTTGTCCCGGCCTGTCTGTTTGCTTCCCCCATCGTCGCTACATCAATATTAACCTGGCTGTTTCAGTTTCCTCTGAAGGAAGAAGCCTGCTTTGCTTTGTTGGAAGCAGTGGGTAGGACACTGGTCGCAATAGCTTTTAATGTTCTAGTGAACCTTGCGTCCTCTATGCAGTAAAGCCTGTTCCCACGGCTTGCCTTTCCCCGGCCCATCATTTCCTTCTGAGTATAAAAAAATGAAGGAAAGTGGAGTTTTAGGTAAATAAATGTCTTTTCATGATAAGGTTCTATTATCAAGTGTTCTTTCCCCTTAAAAATGTAAAAGTCAGCCGGGCGGTGGTGGCGCTGGCCTTTAATCCCAGCACTTGGGAGGTAGAGCCAGGAGGATCTCTGTGAGTTCGAGGCCAGCCTGGACTACCGGGTGAGTTCCAGGAAAGGCGCAAAGCTACACAGAGAAACCCTGTCTCGAAAAACAAAACAAAACAAAACAAAACAAAACAAAACAAAACAAAACAAAACAAAACAAAACAAAACAAAACAACAACAACAAAAAAGTAAAAGTCAGGCTGGAGAGATGGCTGAGTGGTTCAGAGTCTACATTACTCTAGCAGAGGACCCAGGTTTAGTTCCCAGTACCTGGGAACACACCACCGCCTGTTACTCTAGCTCCACAGGATCCGACCCCCTCTTCTGGACATGGAGGGTACCTGTACACACATGTGCTCAGACCCCCTGCCTCCAGAGTAGCTGAGGTCACAGACCTGTGCCACTAGCTGTCAGAAGTGGTTGAAGCAGGTGCCGGGCCACTGGGGAGCCCAAGGACAGTCTTCAGTGTGATTCCCTGTGGTCCTGGGGAACATGTGTCTCAGAGCCTTGTTGAGCTAAGAGAAAGAGTGCTGAGCTGGGAGGCTTCCTGGGTGTTTGTGGCTGATGTGGGACTAGATCTCAAGTCGTCTAAACTCTTGTCCAAGATGAACCTTGCTGGCGGGCTGCCTGTTTTTACCACAACCCACAAGTTGTGTAAGCATCTTAAAAAAAAACAACCCCCCCCAACTTTGTTTATTTGTTTATTCATTTGTTAATCATTATTCTCTCCCCTTATTTGTTTATTCATTCGTTAATTTAACTATTATTCCGACCCTCCCCCTCCCCTTTCTCTTTCTTCTGCAGCAGTGGAACCAGGGGTTTGCACATCTTAGGCAAGCAATCGACCACTGAGCTACGTCTCTGGCCCCATTTTTACATTTCTAAACGGTAGGAACAAAACCAGCAACAAAATCAAAAGACACAAACATCATATGGGATTCAAATTTCAGTATCCGCAACAATGCACGGGTACACAGTCGAAGCCAGTGTCCACTGCGGTCACCTGTGGCTGCTCTTGTCCTGTGGCCAACAGAGCTGAGATCCTACAGCCCTGCACCGTCTACAACACTCACTCCACAGAGAAAGTGTTCGGGGGACCTCTGCTCCATCGCTCCACGTGCTCTTCATGAAGGCACCATTCTCAGCCTCATCCATTCACTGCGAGGTGTGGTTTTCGCCAATTTTTTTTTAGGGTAGATTTCTTTAGAGTAGAACACAAGTCAAATCTCTTATTGAGAGTAGTTTGGGTACAAATCTGTGGACAGGAAGGAGGTCTGGGGTTTGACCTCTGGTTTCAGTTTCCAGCACTAATTCTACTTATGGTGTCCACTGTGGCACTCATGGACATGCGTCCATTTTAACAGAGGTTGAGGACATCTCATTCTCTACTCCAACCCACACTAGGATGTGCGATGCTTCCTACATGTATCAAAATTTTGGTACTTGCAAAATATCGATATGTTGAGGGCTGGAGTTGTAGCTCAGTGGTACAATTCTCCCACCTCGTGGCCTGTGTGAGGGGCTGGTTCCACCCACGGCACTGAGAAAGGAAGAAGAGGAAGGAAAGAGGATGTGGTGGTGGCATGCTGACAAGGCGCATCTAGGCTGGTGTGGACAGGCAATAAAGAAAAGCTAACCCGTATCCCTGGGCGGTACAATGGATGTAGGGCATTCCAGAAGATGTGCACACTTAGGCTGTGTGTGTGGGGGGGGAAACAAAGACCGTGGCATCTCAACTCAAGTTTATTTGCTTGTTAAGTCTTTCCATGCAGCAGTGACGTTAAGGGAGGTCACCAACATTGCCAGCTGGGTTGTGCAAGCAGGATTTCCATTTGAAGGAAGGTGCGTTAAGCTCGCTCTCTCTCTCTCTCTCTCTCTCTCTCTCTCTCTCTCTCTCTCTCTCCCTCTCCTTTCCTTCTTTCCTATTCTTTTTGATGTGTGTGCTCACATACTTGCCATAGCATGTAAAGGTCAGAGGACAGCGTCAGGTGTGGCTCTTTGTCTGCCACCTTGTTTGAGCCAGGATCTCTCATTTGCTTCTTCATGTGCCTGGCTAGCTGGCCTGGGAGCTTCTGAGGATTGCCCTGTCTCTGTTTGAATCTCACTGACAGTGCACTGGGCTTGCATCTGCTGCCACCAAGAACCAGGACTCCTTTCCCCACACCTGGCAAGCTCTATACCCAGCCATCTATCTCCTGCAGGCTTTCTTCCTTCTTTTTTCTTTTTCTTTTTTTCGTTCTTCTTCTTCTTCTTTTTTTTTTTTGAAATGCTGTTAAAGTAACATATTAATTTAGCAGGGAGATATTTAGGAAGATTCAGTCAGACATATAGCAAACATACATTAAGATGCAGAAGCAAGGGATGTCCAAGAACGACTTTCCAAAACACAAGCCAGGCCTTCAGCTCTCCCAAGTAGAAGGCTGTTTCTTTCCCGGCCTCTTGAGCATTCTGTGTTGTGTGGCGGCGCATGGGCTAATGGAAGGAAGGAAGAGGCTCCTCACTGGCCTGGAGGAATTGAAGAGAGCCAGCAGCTGGCCAGGCAGACTTGGATTTGCACGTTCAGAGGATGCCCCTGGCTCGCTGAAATGCTTCGCGAAACTCCAGCTCCAATGCGGATAGATTGTCACAGTTGTTGCTAATAAAGAGACTCCAGGAAGTGTTGTTCTCCAGGCAGATCACCCAGTTGCACAACAAATATTTACCAGAACCTGTTATGAGTGAGGCTGGCAGAAGGAGTCCCAGTTCTTCCCGTCTTTTCAGGACGTACGTTGGGTAGTTCTTTCTTCTGCTGACACTTAGTGGGGAACCTGCTCTGTGTCCAGTGAGATGTGGGCAGAACACAGGGAGAGTGGCGTGTGGTACTGGTTCAGAGCCATACTTTTGGGTTCAAACTCTCCCAGTTCTTTGAGAAGGTTCCAGAGTGAGCTGGTTAGGGTGCTTTTTTGGTTTGTTTTTGTCAGTTTAACACCAGCTAGAGTCGTCTGGGAAGAGGGAACCTTAACTGAGAAGCTGCCTCCATCGGACTGGTCCATAGGCGAGTATAAGAGGCATTTTCTTAATAATGATTGATGCGGGAGGAGCAGCCCACTATGGTGGTGCCATCCCTGGGCAGGTGGTCCCGAGTTGTATAAAAAGAAAACCAAGGGAGCCGCGATAAGCACGCCTGTAAGCAACATTCCTCCACGCTCTCTGCTTCAGTTCTCCCCTGGAGTTCCTGCCCTGATTTCCCTTCGTGAAGGTCACTGATCAGAACACCTGGGCCAGATAAACCCTCTCCTCCCCAAGTTGTTTTTGGTCATGGTATTTATCACAGTCACAGAAAGCAAACTAAGATGCGGTGTGTCTTAGAGTCTCAGCTTACTGGACTCCAGAGTGGGGAATCATAGATGAGTGCTTTGAGCATGGAGCAAGCTAGCCTGTGAAGATCAGGGAACGTCTAGCAGTTACTGTTCCTTGGCCAGAGAGGTTGAAGGCACTGTATCGGACCCTTACAGCTAGATTATCATCTTCAGAGCGACTGTGATTCTTGGCAAGTGTTAGGGCCCTTGTTTTATAGTGATGAGATGCATATTAGGTAAATGACCTGCCCCACTTATCCCCATCGTACCCAGCTTGTACCTCTTATAAGAAGCTATAGGACAGGTTGGGTTGGCCTGGATGCTGTGGGTAAGTTGGACACTGTATCTGGTGTATCCTACTAGGCAGGGGAGCTGGGGGGCAGCCTTCTCCCCTAGCTCTGTGGCATCCTTTCTGAGTGAGAAGGGGACGGTATTTCTCTTTGTTGGTCAAGAGTTGGGGAGCGCAGAGTCTGCCTGGCAGACTTATTTTTTCAGCTAAACTGGAGACCTTTGAGCAGTGTGCTAGGAACCAGTAGATGCAGATCAGAGCCCCTGAATAGATGTCCCCCGCTCACCACTTTGGCGGGCAGAGCATCCAGCGGCCTTACTCTGTTCAGATGTATCAAAGCTACAGATGGATTCTTTGTTACAAGTGCATCAGAAGGGCCCAAGGGAGTCAGTGGAGGTCAGCCAGGACAATGGTCAAATAAAGAAGAGCAAAACAGAAAAAGGACAGAGAGATACAACGTTAAAAAAAGAGAAAGGGTTGAATAACTTTAAACCACACACACACACACACACACACACACACACACACACACACCCAAAGGGAGGAAATAGCCACCACCCAGTAGGAGCCCGTGACACTACCCTGGAGGCAGTCTCTGAGTGTTGGTGGGGTAACAGGAGCGGATTGTCAGGAGCGATGACAAGGGTCACTGAGTCCATGTTCTCGTGTTTCCTCATCTTTGAAGTGCCAGCCACTATCAGACGGAACAACAGATTTTTCTAGAACAGAGAAACATTTCTGTGTTAAATATTCACATCGATTCTCAGATGCATCTGAATTTCAAAAATCTTAGAACGTGGGGCTGTGTTATTTCTGAACTGGAGAAATACAGTAGTCAGCAGTGGTTAACTTTTAAATCTTGTTTTGCTGAGCGTCTCCACAGGGAGTGAAGCTAAGAACAACTCTGAGGCTCAGTCCCCTCACCTGCTGACACTGGTGTGTGGGAGACGTGGGAGTGGCGTGGGACTGTCATCATCTTGATGATTCCCGGTGTGGGTTGCCTCCAGCCAGGAAGACAGCCATGCACCCCAGAGGTAGAGCCAGCTTGGAGCCCACGAGGCAGGAGGAGGGCACCAGAAAATCCTATTAATTCTAAGTATTGAGAAAAAGAGAAAGTGTGGGAGGATCCAGAAGAGGGAGGTGATGCCTATCCCGAAGCCCAGCTGGCCAAGGCACTCCCTGGGAAGGAAGAGGGCAGAGTTGGAGAACAGTTCATTTCTGGCACAACCAGAGCTGGCATGAAGGAAGTGAGAGGACCCAGTGGTAAAGGTGGGCAGGAGGGTGGGGCCCCAGGAAAGATGGCTGCTGGGGTTGACAGTGAGCCAGGCTTGTCTACGGACAGCCAGCACATGGCGTAGATCTCAGCCTTGGAGCCTGGCTCTAGACAGGAGTCCTCCGATGTCCTAGCCTCACCAGGGGCCCGGTGGGCCAGGCCTTTCAGGAAGAGGAGAGAGAATGCCAACAGGGGGCACGGTCGCCCTCCCCATGCAGGCTCCACCTCTGAGACACATCTCTGTGAGCAAACTTGACCGTGGGTAAGTGTGTGAGAGTTAGTTCTAATTGTTAACTTGTCACAATCTAGACTCACTTGGGAAGAAAGCATCAGTGAGAGATTGTCTAGATGAGGTTAGGTGTCTAGGTTAGGAATCAACGCCCCGATGTCTGTGGCATTATCTTGAGAAGACTGAGCCTACTGTGGGTGGTATCGTTCCCTGGGTTTGGACCCTGGCCTATAGAAAGGAGACTCAGTATGAGTGAGCATTCATTCACTCATTCATTCATTCATTCATTCATTCATTCTTCATCTTTTCTGCTCTTGATTGTGGATGCGAATAGCTGCCTCAAGTTTCTGCCTTGACTTCCCCTAAGTGATGTACTATAGCCTGGAACTGTGAGCCAAGCAGTTCCTTAAGCTGCTTTTTTTTTTTTTTTTTTTTTTTTTAATAACCACAGCAGTAGGAATGGAAGTAGAGTTAAATATGGGGACAGTTATTCCGTGTGGACTGGGGAGGGGGTAGTGGCACTGCATCATTTTTTTTTTTTTTTTTTTTTTTTGGTATCTGATCTCAGCACAAAGGATGGAGTAGGGAACAAGATGGACAAAGGACTTGATCTTGTGAGGCTGAGTTTTCAGGGGAGAAGGCAGACAATAACGTCTAAGAGAAAGGCCCTGGCAGAGATGGAACACTAAGAACAACCTTAAGTGGGTGGGTGAGCTGATACTTGACCCGAGTGCAGATGGGAGGAGCAGCTAGCCCTGTGAAGACCTACGGGGGCTGGGGGGTATTCCCAGAGAAAAGAACAAGGGCGGAGCTGGAAGGAACATGAAGGTTATACGAAGGAACGGACAGGACAGAGCAGTTTGCAGTGAGCTCTCAGGGGTGTACCGTCACTCAAGACCTTCCGTAAGATGGGAAGAGGGATGACAGCTCATGGATGGCTGCCCTCCGGCCAGGCAGGACGCCAGTGCGTCATATATGTCCACCTTGCGAAGTGGATGCAGTTCCTTGCTTTTTACCTGGGAGGACTCTGAGGTGAGGAATGAGTTTCCTTCGGGTTGTAATGCTCCCCAGTGGAGGGCCACGAGGCTCGGGGAACTTCTAAGAAACTCGTGACACCCTTCCAGGTTGCTGAGTGACAACAGCTGCCAGTGAAGAGGAGACTCTTCGGTGGAGCTGCCTGCAGGCTGTGCAGGCCACTCCAGGAAGGCAGCTTTTGTGAACCATCACCCATGCTGGGGTGGGCTGTTGGCATCCACCTGAGCCCCTCACACTCTTGTAAGGAACTCCAGGGAGCTCAGAGCTTCACCCAGCTGGACTTGGATGGAATAATTTTTTTAATAATAATAAATTTAGTAATAAAATTTTGCTACTAATTAAAAAAAAAACCTACTCTCCTATGTTTCTCCCTGTCACTTAGGAAAGAACTCATGATGGGGATTGCTGCGTCAGGGTGGGCTGGGACTCATCAGTGGAGGGTCCAAGACGGAAACACAGCGCTGTGCCTTTTGTCCCTACGCCTTGTGGCAGCACTGTTGATAACCACAAGATGGAACTGTGCTAGCATCACTATTCTGGTGATACTTGGGGAGTCAGCCCTCACCCCAAGCCTAGCGGAGATTCAGGGTGCTGGAGGGAGACACCATCCCGTCATCCTTCTGGGATGGAGCAAGGTTCAAAGGGCCTTCCTATCTTTCCCAGGATTGAATTTGAACTTGACTGAGGAAGGGGCTAGGGTCAGAAGGAGGCTGTGAGGAGGGGGCAGCTGTAAGGTGAGCAGGGAAGAGAGCTGTAGGAGAGAAAAGCGAAGGCACTAAGCCGGGTCGCGGCTGAGGCCGGCCTTGGGAACCCTTCGCTTCTCTGATTGATACTTTTCAATTATTCCTTCCCATTTCACTGACATTTGAAATGCTATTTTTTTTTCCATAGCGATAACTTCAAATGCTTAAGTTCCCACAGCCCTGGTAGCGCTGTTTAGCTGTAGTGGTAAATTGCTTCTGTGTCCAACATAATGGCGTTGACAGCCTTTTGCTAGGGAAATGAGTTCTCCAGTGGGACCCGCCGATGATAAGGCGTCCGGTTTTGAAATTGTATTTCTCTGTATCAGAATTAAATCTGGACTTTATATTTCTGGACTGCCATGCTCGTGAGCTGGCCCCTATACAGTACACCCCAAGACTGACAAGCAGTGCTAACACAGGGACTCTCTTGCTTAAATTGGATCCATGCTTTTATGTGCCTTCCTAGTATTAGCTATTAAAATCTCTCAGACTGCAGCACTCCCTTAGTGCCCCCCCTTTCTTTTTTCATAATTGTCACCCCCTTTTAAAAACAGTGATAGGGTTCTCCCAACCTGATGGCCAGACAGCCATATATGGCGATGGAGTGGGGTGGGGTGTTTGCAGGATTTCTCTCTCTCTCTTTTTTTTTTGCAACAATAATTCCCACCCAGAGGCTGAAAGGTGCAAAATTAACGCTAACTTAGTAAGATGCAATATTGATTTTCTGTGATGTGCTTGGGAACCTGCTTTTCATTACAATGGGGGGTCGGGGCTGCACGTGTAACACTGAGAAGCTTTTGTGGGGATGACTCTGTGTGGATGGGAAAGGGGGTCTGGTCTGGAGACTCCGAATTCAAACCTCTGGCTGTCACCTGCACGTCAGATCCTCACAGCCCTGGAGTGGAAGTCATTTAAACCAAAGTCAAGTGTCCCTTCTCACCCACCCCCTCCCCAGCATTTCGACTCGTGCTGGTTTTTGCCCATTTTGCCTGCTCACTGGTTACCGCTCTTATTAACATTCCAGAGCCCCGGTGAATAAAGACAGCCCGGAGGGCACCCGCATATGTAATTTCATTTTAACCTAGGCATTAATTTGTTTCTTAAAATAATAATAATAAATAAAAAAAAAAGCACAAAATGATCAGCCGTGCCCAGGTACGGATTTTCCTCTCCGATTGTATCCTATTAAGATCCGAGAGCTGGCTCTTGATCCCTTGATCCCTGTTTCAAAGTCATCCACGTTCCCGCCGCCTCTTCTTCCTGGAAGATTTTATTATTGGCATTTGAATGTGGGGGATACTGAGAAATCTAAATACCCTTCGTGAATTTGGTTTAATATTACCAAGATCCCATCAACCCCTGGTGAGGAGCGGTTCTCATGGAAATGGCGGTCAAGGTTACAAGTAGGAGAAAAGCTGGACGGGGCCGCGGCGGCACAGAGAGGGTGGGGGAGGGCTGGGGGGCAGCACAGCCTCAGGGTTGGGGCACGTTCTCTTGTTCCTGATTGACAGTACTGGGGGTTCTTATGAAGAGGGCTTTCCCCAGCTTCAGGTTGCGGGTTCCTTTCTGTGGGATGCAGAGGACAGGCTGCAATCCCACCACAATGTAACTTTATAGCCGTGTTCCCTAAATGTCATTAATAATCAGGGACGTTGGCTACAGCAGGGCAAGTTAAATCCTGTCATTGGAACAGCAAACAGCTTTAGTCAAATGTATTGGCAAAGGATTAAAAATGCATCAAGCATGTATTTGTCTTCTCTATGGGAAGCCCTTATTAATAGTCTGAAGAGTGGAAAGCTTCGTCCTTACACAATCAACACCATAGTCGTTTCTTTAAAAATATGTTTTAATGTGTGAAATTGCAGGATGCCGACGCTGCCATTAAAACCCCGCTCCGGTTCCAATAATTCCCCCACTTACGTTTCGTTCTTTTCCTTCCCCCTCCTCCACCCGCATTAAATTTTTTTTTCTTCCAAAGCATATTTCAAAGTGGTAAGAAGAGGAATGTGGCACTCTGGTGAAGGCAAGGCTGAGTCTCTGCCTGTACTCCCCAGCACTGCCGCTGAAGAGTGGGATGGTCCTGCTGGGTGCCCTGGGACTGGCCGAGGACACCTTCCTCTAGAATAATCAAGACCCTGGTGGGATGTTGGTGGCCAGAAGAGTGACATCTAGCCCCAAATATGTCTTGTCACTATTGGGACATCTACTGTAATCCTGAAGAGAATCTGATTATTTCATCTTTTCTTACAGCTCTAGTATTACTGGGCTGAGATGGTGAAGGATGGGCCAAAGTTGTCAGCCTACGGGGCCAGAGCTCAGTGTGGGGCAGTTTCATGTTTTGCCCCTCCCTCCACATCTCTCCCCCCTTTTCTCTTTTCTTCTCTCATCAATTCGTTTCTTTTTCTCTCCTCCTATTTTGCCTCAGTCCAGTTATTCACCTGATATTTCTGAGCACCTACTGTGCGCCAGGGTCCAAGGCAAGAGAGTCAAGGCCTCTGCTTTTAAGACCTAATACTATCATCTTTGCACAGGAGCCCAGGAGCCTCATGGCCATGGTTCCCCCTGTCTGCTTTCACCCGAGAGGTCATTCCACGCCTTCTTTCTCCAGGGCTGTGGCCTGGGCAGACCCACGTGGGAACAGCTCCCTCTTCTACCTAGCATTTTCCACTCCCTGCTCATGTGCCACGCTGCCAACGTACTTGTTCATGGACTGTTATTGCTGCACACACATAGGGGGAAAAAAATCAATGCAATTTGAATTTCTCTTCCCCAGCCGGGTCTTTGGTAAATTGTTGTAGCAAGTTATTGATCTCTTATTGTAGTATGATTCTTAAGCAGCATCAAGGTAAACTTAAGTCACACCATGTTCATTTTACTGGATAACGCTTATCTAGACAAAGGGATCCTTGGGGCTGCTGGCTCTGCAGCTCACCTCGAGGAGAAGGAAGCTGAGAAACACCTTAGCTAAAACAAAGCCGAACAAAAAACTGTCGGTGCTGAACGGACGGGAAAATTGCTTTCTTGTCACTAATTTTGATTGAATTGAGTCTGCCGTCTCTGAACAGATTCACCAAAACAACAATAGGAAGCATTTAATGGTTCCTTGCACTTTTAAACACACAAGGTAGGGTTTTAAATAGTCGGGAGGCGATGCCACACACAGACAGATGATTTCCAGCTGGGATTCTGGGTGGGATGAAGGAACAGGCTGTCCATGAAAGCACTCAGTGACAGCAGAGCCATGAAGCCTCAGCTTTTGCTCCCAGAGAGGATGGCCCCTGAGCTGGTGATGTGAGGGACCAGGCAGAAGAATGTTCTCTGAGGCCTCTCTGGGCACTGGGCCATGCTATAAGTGCTAAACCCACACTGGCTCATCCTGTCCTTGTTACATCATCATTAGGTCACTGCTTTTAAGACTCAGGCTTTGCGGGTGACAGAAGTCATCAGTGGTCAGAGCCCATTAAAAAAAGGTAGTGAATGGAAAGTGCTGGACATAGGTTCTGGCATGGATCTGACTTTATTTCCTAACTGTCACTTACCCACATCTGTATCAGATGATGTTCCCTGGGAAACAATGCACAGGACACATTCCCACCTGGCTCTGATCTCCTCCCCATCCTCATCTCCAGAGAGTTAAGTTTGAGAGGCTGAAGTTTAAGGAACCAGCTCATGCTATGGCTGAGACATGCAAATCTGAACTCCGCAGGCAGACCAAGGACGGCACAGTTGCAGCTTCAGAAAGAAGATTCCTGACTGTAGTTGGTCTGGGCTGGAGCTAAGAGATCTCAAACTGTGTTCACCTCAGTCTGGAGACACCACTCGGCCTTTGGGCTTCAGCCCCTGTAGTTAAAAAACAAAGAGAAGTCTAGAACCTTCCCTCCGAGTCCTGGATGAATTAGGTGCCACTATGAATGTCACAAGTGACCCCTGGATGTAAATTAGACCGTACATCTCAATCAGTGGCAGAGGCAGGGCAGGGTGGGGCTGGCTTTGTCACTGTGGTGTCTGGTGGGGTCACCACTTACACCCTGCAGTGACTGCTTCGTGAAAAGACAGTGTGGTGTAGGTAGGTCAGTGTTAGCTGAGACTAAAGGGATTCTGGGTTGACCGGGTTCTGTCTAGTTTCCCATGCCAGGCTGGCCCGTGTCCCACTCTGTCTCCCCTTTGCAGCCCCCACCCACACTCAGATACAACTGCAAGTGAAAAGTGAGCCTGTAAAGAGTGAATTAGGCGGCGAGAGAGATGGTTCAGTGGGTAAAGTACCTGCTGTGCAAGACCCGAGTTTGAATCCCAGAACCCACGTGAAAAACCAGGTATGTGATGTGCACCTGTAATCCCAGTGCTGGGAGGTATAGAGACAGGATCCCTGGCGTCAGCCTTGCAGGCTTGGTGAGCTCCAGGTTGGTGAGAGACCCTGTCTCAAAAAAAAAAAGGTAGCTGGCATGTGACTAACAACACCCAAGGTTGTCCTCTGGCTTTCACATGGATGCATGTGGATGTGCACCTGCATACATGAACACACACACACACACACACACACACACACACACACACACACACAAAGTAAATGAGATCATCACTAAGATGGCCCTAATCCAATGGGACCAGTGTCCAGTAAGAAGAGGAGACGGGACGTAGACTCATACTGAGGGGACAGTATGAGGTTGGACCCAGGGAGAGATGTCATTAACAAGCCAAAAGAGGCTGGGCTCTGCTGACATCTTGGCCTTGAACTTCCTGCTTTCAAAACTGTGAGAGGAAAAACAAACATCGATGCAAGCCTCACTGTCTGTGGTACTTAGTATGGCAGTCATGGAGAGCTTTAAGGCTGACCCCCTGTTCATGGAGAATCGACAGGTGCACACTAGAAAGGAGGGCCTTCTAGACATACTCTCATGGCTTCCCCACGTGTGTAGGTGAAGCTGCTTCTCAGGGCCACTGTGGAGTGAGTGGGGAGGGATGGGTGTGGGGGTGAGTTCTCAGACTCCCACAGCTCTTAGCCCGGGACAGCCTGATTCAATGCCTGCCCACTATTCAATGTCTTCCCACTATTCCAGGCTGCGGGCTGCCCCTGGCCTGCCATGGGGGCTCTGTCTGCCTGCCTCCCAGCCTGCTGAAGGAAGTCAGCTTCCTCCATCAATTCTGGTGGCTCAAAGCCCTCTCTGAGTCCTTGTGACCACTTTGGGGCCCTTTAAGGACCTTCTCCTGGGCTTCCTGCTGCTGTAGAACAAACAAGAAGCCTGCTGTGGCAGCCAGTCGCCTCCTTAATTAAGCAGCGCAAATGTCAAAAAAAAGGTGTGAAAGCAGACAGCGTGGTTATCTAACTCCCAGCTTGCAGTCTCAATCCTTCCCCCTCCCCTTTTGCTGTTATGACATTATTGAAGTTGCTAGGAGCCGAGAGGAAGTTGGAGTGGAAATTCATCGTGACTCTTGGCTCACGTATGAAACAGTCCCCAAAGGATTTTGAACCCAGTCACTCCCTGTTCCTGGCCCACAGGACAGGTGTGAGTGTCAACCCAATGTGGTTCCCCAAGCTGGGCATTTTTAGGGAAGTTATTTGATTTTCTCTGTGCCACGGTCTACACATTTGTAAAATGGGACTCATGATAAAAATTTGTCTCCAAAGTGAGTGGGCAGGTTGGAGAGATAGACACATTTGAGAATGTTTAGTGGTTTGCTGCGGAGACCCTACTGACTGTCCTGTGACTCTTCCTGTGAACATCATCGCTTTCCTTCCCATCCTCTTCTGTGTTCCTGCCCATGATGCCCACCATACAAGGTCCCAGCTCAGCTTCTGGTTGGCCCTGTTCACACCTGGCTCTATGTACCCCACACTGCATGTAGGCTTGCTCTTTCGGTATCCTCTTTCCAGCTCCTAAGAGACTGGCTGGCACCCTGAGGTCCTGCTACCTACACTAGGAATCTCTTAAGACACTGTGCACTGGCAGATTTCAGGACTGGTCTCATGTCGGTCTAAAACTCTACAAGGAAAGCCCTTTTCTCTACATGCCCACTGGTGGGTTTATCCAGAGCCAGAAAGCTTTTAAAGTAGCCGTGTTGCACACCCAGGGCTCTACAGCCCAGGGAGCCACACTGACAACTGTCTCTCCATACCTGTCACCCATCGTGTACGACATTCACTTAGGCACTTGGTGAACCTTTGATAGCAAGGGTGAGTCTTTGTCATTGAGTCCATGGCCTGGAGTCTGAAAATATGGAACCCCACAAGCACAGTATAAGGGCACCAGACTTGGAGTGCTCTCAGCCTCAGAATCCAACTCTTACTATGTGCAGACATGTCTTACCATCCAAATCATGGCCGCTGATGCTCTACTGTGACATGTGGGAAGACCTTGGCATAGACAGACCTGGGGATACAGAAAGACATTGGCACAGCTGACCTCTGTCTGGATCCTCACTCAGCAGCTTGCTACCGTGGGCCTTCACCAACGTTCCTGGGCTTCAGTTCTTCGTGTGTAGAATGTGCTGTGCCTGCTTCCTAGAGGACTCAGTGGGAATCGGTTTCCTTGTCTTTCTTTGAGGTTTCTGAGGTATCTTATCATCCTCACTCGGGTAAGTAAGGTACTTGCTAGCCCATCCTTCAATCTGGAGTCTGAATTTGTTCTAGCCTCGCCCCACGCCCCGCCTCCCCCAGCTTCATCCCCCAGCGCTTACAGATTATGTAATGGATTGGTCCAAATGGCAGAGGTTATGTGTGTGCCCAGGAGTGAGGAGTGGAAGTTGGAGGGAGCTATGTTGGGACTGTGGGCGTGAGTCAGGTTGGAGCAACATTCTGAGGAGTCCCATGGGGCCTTCAAAGCGGCCTAAGTCCCCACTTCCTCTCCTCTTTATTTCCCCATTTGCCCATCCCTTCCTCCCCCTCCTTTTCAGGATGAGGTTAAAGTTGGAGTATGTGGAAGACAGATCTCAGTGGGGTTCTGAGTGGGTGTGGGAAAGAGAAAAGATCAAATTAGAAATGGAGTTGAGACTAAATGGTACTCTGAGAAGGGTACAGTCAGAATTAGCGTCTACCTAGACCCCAGTGTCAGAGTTTCTCTTGACCCCCACATTTCTGTGGTGGACACAAGCATTTAGTGTCCCTTCAGGGACCCTTCCTGACCCATCTGTCCCTCCAAACACTCAATAGACAAGCATTTAACGCAGTTACCAACCCTTCTCCCTCCCCCCTTTCCTTTAGGTAGACAGTAGCAGATGTTCGCAGGGAAGGGACACACAGGGGCATGTAGAGCTGTTCTCACTCTGTGAACTTAGAGACAAGCCCTCGGTGCTGTCTGGCTGCTGTTTTTCTGGTCACATCCTTCTGTCAGGAAGACTGGGTTTCACTGTCTGTAAGCCATTGGGATCCACCTGGTTCTTCCGGAGCTCAGTGTAGGTCTGCTGACCCCAGGATCCAGCAGGCAGAGGTTCTTCAGGGAGGGGATGTGCAATGGGGTTCAGAACTTAGCAGGTGTGCTGGGAGTGAGAGCAGATGTCTACTCTTGTGGTCCTGTGGCCATGCAGTCAGGGAGCCTTCACCCATTCTATCCAGATAAGCAACTCAAGGGACTTAGAAGGGTCCACAGCCATTCCAAGGCCACACACTCACATGCAGACTAGAGGCACAATGGCCTCACAGCTGGCCCTAGCCACTACTGTTTGGGTTCAGAGGGGAAGCAAAGGCCCAGTTGTGACTCTGGCCAAGGTTGTGTGCCGATGGCAAAACCACTGTCCATTGTCCTCAGGACATTCTAGGCAGGGGCCTTCCTCAGGTCAGTGTACCTGAGAGAATAACAGGGCGATGGTGAGGCCACATGTTAGCTTAAAGAGCTGTCCTTTATTCTGAGAAAGATCTGTGACTGCCTTAACTATGGTGCCAAAAGTCTTTCCTTCAGTAGCTTGAAGGAGGGTAGAGGCCTCATGAGAAGGGACTGTTTTGAGCTGTTAGAGACTCAGTTAAAAACAGAAGAAAAGTCTTCAAGGAAGGAAGAGTAAAACTTGATGATATTTGCATTTTATCTTTAAGTTTTGGACAGTTGAAAAGCTGGCAACTCAGTGATGAGTTTTATATATCCATCAATCATCATCCATCCATCCATCCATCCATCCGTCCGTCCGTCCGTCTGTCCATCCGTCCGTCCGTCCGTCTGTCCATCCGTCCGTCCGTCCGTCCGTCCATCCGTCCGTCCATCCATCCATCCATCCGTCCATCCATCCATCCGTCCATCCATCTGTCCGTCCATCCATCTGTCCGTCCGTCC
>CABHPP010109200.1:26956-38743 GCA_902168425.1 Peromyscus attwateri
TCCATCCGTCCATCCATCTGTCCGTCCATCCATCTGTCCGTCCGTCCATCCGTCCGTCCGTCCATCCGTCCGTCCGTCCGTCCATCCCATCCGTCTGTCCGTCCGTCCGTCCATCCATCCATCCATCCATCCATCCATCCATCCGTCTGTCCGTCCGTCCATCCGTCCGTCCGTCCATCCATCCATCTATCCGTCCATCCAACCATCCACCTACCTATCTAACCATCTATCCGTACATCTTATATATCATGTCTACCTATCATCTATCTACATATTTACATATATTTATTCATTCTGTATGCTGTCTGTTTACCTTCTATCTATCATCTATTCATCTACCATATCTCTCATCTGTCTATTAACGTGCATGTTATTTATGTATCCACTCATCCTGTATGTTACCTATCTATCTATCTATCTATCTATCTATCTATCTACCTACCTATTATCATAAATCTATCAACTGATCTATCATCTATCATTCATCTATAATTTCTCTATCATCTGTTTACCTATTTATCATATATCTACCCATCTATCCATCTATCTACCCATCCATCCATCCATCCATCCATCCATCCATCCATGTCTGTGTATAATCTATCTACCCTATATCTTTCACTTTTTATCGTCTATCTGGTTTTCTTACCCCTCCTTTAAAAATTGATATCTCTGTGGCATCCACAGGTCTGAGCCCTACTGTTTCAGCGATCTCCTGAGTGGTCCATGAATCAGAGGCACGTAACTCCTTCCAGGGGTTTCTAACTACTCTCAGTCCAGGCTACACCAAAGTACCCGTGGCCCTAGTTCTGCCCTTGTGAGGTTGCGTAGGTGACCATCCTTCCATGAGCCTGACTTGCTCCTTTGCAAACTGACCTAATGAGTCTGCTTTATGAGCCTCATTGTGAGGGTGGGCTAAAACAGAGCAAGGAGGATGAAGGAAGGATCTGGAACAAGAGAGGTGCTCCACCCGCGGGATTCATTCACTCGCTTGGCCAAGCTCTGGAGCCCTCCTATGGTCTGTCCTGCACCCGGGTTCTGAGGAGTCCAAAGACAGGGCAGCTCCAGCTTGGCTCTCTTGCAGGAATGATAACAAGCAAATGTCCACCTTGAGTTGGGACACTTGAGGACTCTGGAGGGGCAGGCACAAGAGGAGACCTGGCATCTCGATTCCTGGCTGTGACTACAGGTTGGAGACTGCCCTTAGGCACAACCTCCTGGCTCTACATCAAGATGCTCAGAGGATGGGAAGTGCAGATCCCTAGGGTAGGTAAACACAACTGTGTGATTTCTTGCTATAGTAGATGGACAGCAGCCTGTCTAGAGCAGAGAGTGGCCCTGAGCTGGAGACCATACTGTCTCTAGTATTCTGAATACGGGCTTCTGTGTGCAGCAGGTAGGTCTGTTCTGGTGTGTATGGAGCCTGTTTTTTGGCCTCTTTCACCTGATCTGCCCAATAGGCCAGTGCAGAAGGCATGCTGCCTTCTCAAGAAGTGCCTTGAGGATTTGGAAGGAAGCAAGGACTCGCCAAGGCCCCCTGGTGGTCAGTTCTGACGTCGTGACCTGGAACTTTCAGATCCTACTTACTCTGTCTCCCCACCTTCCTACAGCGGGGGTGGGGGTGGGGGTGGGGGTGGGAGAGGCGGGGGTGGGGAGCAGCTTCTCTTTCCTCATCTGCTTGCCACACATGCTGCTGTATATTCTCAGGAGAGACGACCTGTCACTTCAACAGGCTACTACTGACCTTGACATCCATTTTGAAGGAGGTACCAGTGCAGGAGGGAGGCTGGGGACTTGCTGCCAGCTCTACCCAACTTGTGGCCTCAGGAATGCTTGCTTTCTGCCACTGTGGCATGCACAGTGGCTCTCCCCCATCGTGTTGATGGGAGGGCCACTCTCTACAAATGCCATGTGGCAGGAAGCATCAGGAAAATGGGATGTGTATCCTTTCTCCGTGTGTGGAAGCCTAGCATCAGAGGGAGTGTCATCACTGATAATTTCACTCTGTGTGTGTGTGTGTGTGTGTGTGTGTGGGAGTGGGTGGGTGGGGGCTTGCCGTTACTTTTCCCAAACGGAAATGTTTGATATAAAGCCCAACAAATCAGAAAAAGGAAACTTAACTTAAAAATAAAAGCAATAAAATTTAGCATCTGAAGTGGTGCACTGACAGATATTCTGGGTTCAACCTCTTTGAACCAGGGAACGGGCGTCTGGGAGCATCGGAGGAGACAGATTTAAATGAACACAGCCCTATTTCAGCTTAGTTGTCGGGTGTGCGGGGTCCTTTTTTTTTTTTTTTTAAGATATAAATTCCAACCATGTTTTGTGTGAAGGGTCTCAGTGCATACTGACATTGTGAGTGTCAGCCCCAGATCACTTTAATCAGAGAGTGGATATGCATGATAAAACGGATAAGGGACTTTAATCAAAAAATCCGCTGGCCTGGAAACGTGACGCACTCCGCCAAACACACTTCATCCCACTTTCCTTGTGCCACTGCCAAGGTTCTGTTTCATGAATATGCATTGGACATGATATTACATTAAAATGTGACATTGGTGTACGGGGTGGGGATTTAAAGCCACTGCCCCCACCAAATGTGTGTGTGTGTGTGTGTGTGTGTGTGTGTGTGTGTGTGTATCTTTGCACATGCACGTGCATGCCCACATACATGCACACACGTGTGCTTGTGCCTGTAGGTATCTGCATACTTTGCAAAGTTTCTGTCAATTGTTAAGGTAGCAGCAACACGATCCCCCCCCCCCCCCCCCCTCCCTGAGTGCTGAATATTGGATTTCTAAGCCGTTCCATCCCTGTGAGAAACTAACCACAGTAGGCAGGGTTTTGTTTCAGCTCTACCCAGGGATGCCCTGTGCCGGTTCCAGCCAGGGTCACATCTCTGCGCACAGGACACTCATCTGGGAGAGGGCACAGGCTGCGGAACTGGTGGCTTGTTTTCTATTTCAAGGAATTAATTCCAAGCGCAGTGAAGAGGTAGCTGTAAGCCGCCCCCATTTCAGCCACACTGTGTGTATTTTCTTACAAACACGGGCAGGGGACCCTGGTGGAACTGTAAGCAGCCCCCTCCTGAGAAGACTCCTCCCTCACTCTCCTGTCCTCTCCAGTTCTCCTCTCCTCACCCCTCTCTGTCCCTTCTTTCAAATTCTCCCCCTCCATTCCCTTCCCCTCCCCTCCTCTCCTCCCCTTCCCCTGCTCTCCTCTCATCCTTTCCCTTCCTCTCCTCTCCTCCCCCTCCCCTCCTTTCCCCTCCCTTCCCCTTCTCTCCCCTCCCCTCCCCTTCTGTCTCCTCTCCTCTCTTCTATTCTCCTCTCCTTTCTCCTCTCTTCTTCCGATAACTTTCCCCCTCTCTATCTCCACAGAAGCTTCGAACATTTGAAAATTTAACAGAAATATTACTGTGGTGTGAGAAACAAGCAACTGGAAGACTGCACATGCGTGGTGCAGATTAAAGATGAATGTATCATCAAATCGTGTTCGATGTCTTACAGAGTCTCTCCCATGGATGCTGCTTGGCAAACAGATTCCTCTGGAGCAGTGTTCTCAACCTTGCTGACGCTGAGACCCTTAAATACAGCTCCTCATCATGTTGTGATGTCCCCAACCATAACATTATTTTCGTTGCTACTTTTACAAGTGCAGTTTTGCTACTGTTAGGAATCGTAGTGCAAATGTCTGTGTTTTCCAGTGATCTTAGGCGACCCCTGTGAAAGGGTCATTCAATCCCCCAAAGAGGCTGCGACCTACAGGTTGAGAACCACGGCTCTAGAGGTATCAGGGGATGAAGGGCTCTATGATGGCGTTTACCTAGAAATGCTCTGGGTATGTCTGGCTTTTCGCGTGGGTCCTGGTGACAAATGGCTAGCCCTGGTGCTTGCTGGACAGTTCAGCTGTGAAGACAGTTGCCTACACTGTGTGATGTCCCTGGGATGTCACCAGGGGGCTATCAACCTGTTAAATCTCTTTCAGCTAGAGTGAACCTGAGGATGTGGAGTGTGCTGTGGAGTGTCCCTCCACTGATGCAATTCATGGCCACTCAGGACCTCAGCGTGTGGCCATCCATGGGAACTGGGTGGTTGCAGATGTGATTGTCTAAGGACTTGGAGATGGACCTATCCTAGATTTAGGGTGTCCTTGTAAAAGACCCGGGAAGGGCATCCCGAGATGATGAGGATAGGCTGCGGCTGCCGCACATGTCCAGGAACACCTGGCCACCGGGCTTCGGAGGAGGGAAGGCCACAGTCCAGAGCTTCCTCAATGACTGTGGCCTTCCCTTGATTATTGTTTTCCAGGTCACAGACTGTAAGCTATCGCTCAGTTCCACTCACTCACTCAGGCCCTCTCTAGAGAGAAGGGAGCCCCAGGGTTCTTCACAGAGCCCTGGCGATAGTCCCTGCTCTGATGTTCCTGGGTTTTGGGGTGGGGTGCTGGACTGTGGTCCCTCCTTCTGCAGACTCTGTGGTCACAGCAGTGTTCTCCTTAGTGGAGCTCAGGCAGCTGGCCTTGCCTTAGCGTGTCCCAGCTACGCTCACAGCAGAAGGATACAAGCCAGAACCAAACGAAGGCCGCTCAGCCAAACAGACACTAGAAGGCTGTCTGTCCCAGTCTCCTTCAGGGGAGAAGAAGACTCAGCCACACCTCCATCACAGGGGAGCATGCAGAGTGACACAGCCCTCCCTCTTTTCACATCTGACAGCAGGGGGAGTGAGGGGTGGGGGTTGGAGGGGGGTGAGAGGCAGGGAAATGGTGCCTGGAGGCCAGAGGTGTTTGATTTGCCTTGGAAGAACTTAGGACCGCTGGGGAGGATGGGCATGGAGTGGAAGACCACAAAGGAAGAACTCATGGGGTCATGCACCATGTCTGGGGTGAGTCACAACAGGTCACTTTCTGGCTGCTCTGGCTTTGCCAGGAAGTCTCTGGGACACTCTAGGACACTCTAGAGTGTCTAGATCGGTGGCCCATAAATTCAAATGCCACAGAGTACCATAGTTAATGTTTACTTCAGGGAATCAGCCGCTCCATCCTCCATCGAGAAGGTGTGGTGCCCTTAGAGCGGTGTGAACAGAAAGTCCCGTGAGGACCACTGTGCAGCCGCACGGACAGCGGAGTTTGCCGCTTGTCTAGCTGGGCTGCTCTTGACAGCCTTTCCATCCCATTGAACTTCATTTTAAAAAAATTGTGTGTAAACACCGTGCAGTGCAGGGTTTGGGGGAGCAGAAATTAAGGGTGGTGACTCGTTTGAAAAAAGTCCAGGCAACTTCGTACTTCGCCAATACCATTGTTCCGATCTGATTTCCTCCCCGCTTCTTCCCCTCCTGTTGTTTTTTTTTTTTTTTTTTTTTTTTTTTTCCCCTTTCTCTTTTTTTCCCCTCCCTTTTTCCCCCCCCCCTCCCTCCTCTCATTTTCTTTCCTCTCCTTCCCCCCCTCTCCCCCTCCCTTGTCCCCCTCCCCCCCAAACTCCCCCTCCCCGGCCCATTATGAGCTGTTTTGACTCAACACCGTTTTTTTTGTTTTTGTTTTTTTTTCTCCCAACCAAGTTAGAATCTGGCTGCAAATAAGCCTTATTTAAGGCTACAAGCCTTAAAAAAGAAAACCCAAAACGAAAAAACCTTTGACAATTAATAGACACATATTGATCAGAGCACATTTCCCACTGCCAACATTGCCAAGTTGTTTTGCTATAAAACTCTGATTCAGCAAGCTTGGGTCCTCTATGGTGACTGAGTGACATCAGGATGACAGAGAGACCAGAGGAGGCTGTGTCCAGGGACCGGGAAGCAAAGCCTTTGAGTTGCTTTTGGGGACTTGATGGCATGGGAAATAGCTTTCTTTTTGAATTCTGCAGTTTTCTCTTAATCGGACCCTAAACTGGTGTTTCTTTAATTAATTTTTTTTTTCATTTTCCATTTCTAATATGCATATGTGGAGGTCAGATGCCAACTTCTGGGAGTCGATCTCTCCTTCCACCATGTGGGTTCTGAAGATTGAACCCAGGTGGTCAGGCTTGGCAGCAAGCACCTTTGCTCACTGAGGACCCCTCCTCACTAACCCCCCCCCCTCCCCCGTGTCCTCATTGTTGCTTTCTGTAAGCCTCAACAACTTAAAGGCAAGCGGGAACACACAGTGATGTAGGTGGAGGGTCTTTTACCCAAGATGCTTGGGCCCAGAAGGCTTTTGGACTTTAGATTTCTTTGGATTTGGGATTGTATATATAATGAGATGACTGGGGGATGGGGCCCACGTGTGAACACGAAACTCACTTATTTTATATACGCCTTCCACATATAGCTGGAGGGTGTTCTGTACAGCACTTCAGGAATTTTGCACTGAAACATGGCCTGTGTACATTGGGCCACCCGTCTGTGTTGGGGCTCAGAAGCCTGGGGGTCTGGAGCATTTCAGACTTCAGAGTGGGGTGTCAGAGATGCTCTGCCCCTGCTCCACAGCACCCTGGTCAGCCTGTCTCTCTATTAAGGGGAGTTTGAGAGGCTCAAGAGGGACTCTCCGTGAGGCTCTAGACCGTCATAGAACCTGGCTGATGGCTAATGTGATCTACCATTTAATGAGTAGTCTAGACATCCCATTTACTAATAAAAACAGTGGAATGCTGGGAAGTTCTTACTTTTTTTTTTTTTTTTTTGAGTCAGGATCTCACTGTGTAGCCCTGGCTGTCCTGGAACTTGCTTTGTAGACCAGGCTGGCCTTGAACTCACAGAGATCTGCCTGCCTTTGCCTCCCGAGTTCTGGGATTAAAGGTGTGTACTACCACACCTGGCTAGTTCTTATAATCTCACATAAATAGTATTCTTGGAAAAGTGGAACACACTGTAGTTTTAACTTAAACTCAAAAATCCAGGTGGTGACATGGCGCTGTGTTCAGATGTGGTCACTGGAGGGTTAAAAAGACTTTGTAGTCCAGAGAGTTACTGCCGGTTTAAAATGGGGTGGACCCCACGGACTGTCCTTGGTGCCATAGGGAAAGGCAGATACCCAAGGAAAGGAGGGCTCGTCTTCTCATTGACTACAGTTACGGTCCTATAGACCCCATTTTAAGCCCTCTGCCCAGCATGTGGGCGGGAGGGAGCACTCCCCTGTATCTCTGACTTGCTTGATGATAATGCATCTTCTGCATGGGCTCCTGTCTCGTTGATGCCGCACACTGCCTTATACCACACTGTGCTTCATTGTTCTAGAATTCAGAAGTCGGAAGGGTGACAGCAAGCCAGCTACGGTGTCCCCGTGTGTTTCTATCTGCAGCTTGCAGAGGTTTCACACTGTGAGCTCCCCAGGATCCCACTGTTCACCGGGCTACTTGGTCAGCTGAGGTGTGCAGAGACCTCTCAGATGCAGGAAGCGTGGTGTGAGTGGTCCGGCCTTGGAGAAATGGAACAGAGTTTGAAAGTTGCATTTGTGGGGACCAATGGTGTAAAATAACACTGTAGCTGGACTTTTCTTCTTCCTTGCTTCCAGCTGCAAGTTACCTGTTTTTGCTTTGCCTTTTACATGTTTTGAGGTCCAGTAAATAGAGGTGCCCTTAGATGCCTCCCTCCTTCCTTCCCCCTCCCTCCCTTCCTCTTCCTTTACTTTGTTCCCAATAAGGTCTTACTATATACCCCAGACTGGCCCGGATCCCCCTGCCTCCACCTCCTGAGTGGTAGGATTACAAGCATGTGCCACAACTCCCTGCCGGTTTAAACTTTTTTTCATGAATTCTATTTTCCTGAGAGGGTGCTTTAGCATTTGTGTGCATCTTTGTTCCACTGATAGGTAAAGGAATGAAAGACAGATGCAAAAAAAAAAATCAGTCCTCTTTTGCAACCCAGAGCTCATTGTTTAGCAGAGTTTTGAAACGTAGAAGGAGTATGACGCACAAATGACAGCTCAGAGCGATGCTTGTGTTAGTAATGAGTTCGGTTCTAAGAATAAAGAGTTTATAATTTAGAAGCGTAGGTTAAAAAATAGAAACTTAATTTTCAGTGAATTGCGCAGCATTGTTCTCTGCACACAATGCTACTGAGCAGGCCCCTAGGACTCACCCATCTTGCAGAACTTTGCCCCTGCTGATTAGCAGCCCTCTCTTTCCCCTCCCCTTCCCAGAGCAGTCACTATTCTATATTTTGCATTTGTGACTTTGGCTTTTTTAGATGCTCATTTATGATGCCCATAAAGTGTTTGTACTTTAGTGATGGGCTTAGTCACGTAGCACCGTGGACTCAAGGCTCATCTACACCTTGGTAACTGGCAGGGGCTCCTCCTTTTTACAGGCTGAGTAATACTCCCCAGGATGTGCATACCACATTGTCTTTCTCCTTTCATCTGCCCAAGGGCATTAAAGTTGTTCAGATGGCTGTTTTGAATAGCAGTGCAATGCCCACGGCAGATAGGCACCTCTTAGAAGTCTTGACTTCATTTCATTGGATTTATCTCAGAAATGAGATGGCTAAGATCACATAGCAGTTTCATATTTGATTTTTTGGAGAAAATTCTATCCTGTTCTCCATAGCATCTAGACATTTTTGTTGTTGTTTTGAGCTAGGTTGTATGGAGTTCAGGCCAGCCACACATTGACACTATTGAAATTACAAACTCAGATGAGTTTTTCCTCCTTATACATTGCTGGCCTCAGGTATTTTGTCATAGACAGACAACTAAACAGCAAATTACTTCACTTCCCTGAGCCTCAGTATATTCTTCTTTAAGGCAGGATCCTGGATAAGACTAAAGAAATAATGGGTGCTAACCATAGCCTGGCACTTAGTAGGATGAGTTATTGCAAAAACGTTTGCCTCCATATTGCTATGTAGTTGCTGGTGTCTACACAGCTTCTGATCAGTAGGAACATCCCTTACAGAGATCTTCCTCTTTAGCGGAGAAGGCTACTGCATAGTGAATTAATATTACAATGGCATCATTAATAACAAAGACTATGAACATGGATCCAACCTGGTATAATGGATGTGATTGAGTAATTAGGGGATCCAAGCAGGTTCAGGTACCTGGCTTAAGTTGCAGGGATTCTACAGCTAGGCACACAATGAATGAGTTACATTTGGCTTCCCGATCAGAGATACGAAAATTACGTTTTGTTGAAATCATAACAAATAAACTACAGTGATTACTTTTGTGAGTGGAAAGTCACCTTGTGGGGGAGGGCAATCTGCATAGTTGTCTCCTGTCCAGAAGTCTGAGCTCCTTGGCATAGAGTCTCAAGAGAGGGAGCTGGGGCTTTGCTCTGAAATGACTCCTTCCTGTCACCCCTCGAGTATGTGCAGATAAACCCTGCTCTAGTTACATTTCTATTGTTATAAAATACCTGACAGAAAGCATGCAAAAGGAACAGTTATTTCAGCTCCCAATTCCAGTATACAGGCCCTCACTGCACGGAGGTCAAGGCATCAGGAATTTCAAACAGCCAGTCCCATCCCATTCACAGTCAAGAGCTGAGAAAAATGTGAGCATACATACTTAGTGTTCAGCTAACTTTCTCCACTCTTCTGCAGAGCAGTGCTCAAACCAGGGGAATGGTTTCAGGCTGGGTCTTCCCACATCAACGAAGGCAATCAAGATGATCCCTCACAGATGTGCTCAGGTTGGTCTAGCCTGGTCTAGACACTCAGGTTGGTCTAACCTGGTCCGGACAGTCTCTTATTGAGACTCTTCTTCCCAGGTGATTCTAGGTTGTATCAAGTTGACAATTAAATTGTCCCACACCACTTGAGACACTCTGGCCCACCGGAAGTTAGTTTGAAAGTGACTTATCCAAGGTCACCTGAAGACTCATGTGAGTTTAGAAAGCTGTTTTATTGATAGTTTCTCTCTGTCCCCCTGGCCATAGGAGACCCTGCTCTCATCCTCATTACCATGAGGAAAGCTGTGATGGTCGTTTACTAAACAATGCAGATTAGTTAGGAATGTCAGTCATGTCAGCTGCAGTAACAAATAATCCTAACGTTTGAGTGGCTTAATCTGACACATCGGTGACATCCAGACATGCCATGGCCTGTCATGAAGTGACTTGGTGACTGAGATCTCTCCTTCCTGTGGTGTTGCCGACTTCTAGGGCTACCTGGAGTCTTCTGTGTTCAGTTATGCTGTGAGAGTGTGGCTGATCACGCAGGACACTTGCTGACAAGTCTGCAGGTGCATCACGTCTGATATATTCTAACAGCAGAGGCTGGTCGTAGGACCCCTTATGAATGCCAAGAAAAGGCCGAGAAAGTTCTCTTCCTAGGCACTGCGCTTTGATGTGAAATATCTCCCACCAGCTCATGCGTTTGAACACTTGGGCCCCATCTTGTGGTGCCGTCTTGGAAGGTTGTGGAAGGTTTAGGAGGTATAGCCCTGCTGGAAGAAGCGGGTCACCAGGGTCTGGCTTTGGCCCTTTGAGGTTTTAACCAGTCCCCACGATCCTGCCGTACCGTCAGTGAACTATGACCTCAGATTCTGAGCTCAGTTGCCTTTGTCAGGGTGTCCTGTGGGAGCAACCAGGGAAGTAAATATTTCACGGAGGGTCCGTGGGAGAGAGATGGATTTGAGGACACCGACCATCCTTAGTCCCTCTGGTTTATGAATGGGTGTGTGAGCCGCCTTCTGTTGGGGCAGCCTGGTCTCAGGCAGCAAGTTTGGAGGCTGTGGCACCTGGGTAAATAGGAAAGGTGTCTCATGCCTACAGAGATGAGTCCATTTCTTTATCCCTGCCAAGGTTCCTACCCATCTAAGGAAGAAGCATCATAGGGAAAAGGGCTCTTAAATCTAAGCTCTTGGATACCTGCTCCCAGATGGTACTGGGAAGACCCTTGGTGTCTGGATCCAGCCTGCTCTGGGGTCATCTCAGTTGAAGTCAGTTTGAATCTGCATTTGCTGTCACTTAGAGCTGAACTCGTCCTCACAGGTAAGAGGCAGCGCGAATGTTTCATGGAACAGTGTCTACAACTGAGCGAGGCTGTCACTGTCACAGTGATAACCCAGACTATGACAAAGAAACAGTGCTAGACATGTAGCCTGGGCCCAGATCTCAGAGGCACAGGGAAGGCAGGGAAGCACAGGCTTTGGATTTAGAAAGACCTGGATTGCCTGGATCAGAACTTGAATTCTTCTCAGCTCTGTGATCACAGGCAAGTTACACACCCTCTCTGAGTGTCTTCTGTTTATTTATGGAGTCCCAATAACTAGCTAAATGAAGGAGAGCAGCATGTAAAGTGTTTGGTTCAGAGCTATCACTTAATGGCTGCTAAATTCTTAGTTCATTGACTTATAGACACAGAAACACCAGTTTTGTCTAGTCCCTGAGCCAATTACCCAGGGGCTCCCCTCCCCGTACCACCATAGACAGCCTTGCAGAGGGGTTTCCTACCTGACACCCCACTTTAACACAGCAGCCAGGTTGGACACTCCATTATTCATATTCTGCAGTAATGGGCTCATTAAACATGGCCCCGCGACTCCGCAGAGCCTGGAACGAAACCAAAGGCCACTTCTCCAGTGATTGTTTTCTTCCCTGAGATGCTTATGTGTTTTGGAGACGATGCCAAGATACCCAGCAAAGCACTCACATTCTTTCCAGAAGGAGACAGCCTATAAATTATTAGCAAGTAAATAAATAAATAACCATCAGGTTCTGTCAGTTTGGGAGGGAAGAAATCAGGCAATCAGTGTTGGCTGCCATGTCACCCGCTTGATTGACTGAATTGTGAGTTTATTTGGGGGGGGGGGGGGGCGGCGGGGGGAGGGAGGCAACTATTCATATTCTGCAGTACTCTGAGAAGGGAG